>CAJNOI010000479.1:0-47254 GCA_905250115.1 Adineta steineri
GGCTTATACATCCTCTTCCAGCTTCGCAATTTTTTTAATCATTCTTCTATTATGGGTAGTTTGTAGATATGGGACCACCTAACAAGGTCTTGAATATTTTTAATCTTAACAAAAACAAATTAATATTTCTCTGGAAGGATCATTCACATAGAAAATACTAAAAAATTAGGTAGTATTTTGAGTTTTTTATTTCTAATAATTGTTTTTTTATGTAAAAGATCTTTCCTTAAAAATATTAAGTTTTTGCTAAAACTAAAAATGCTCAAGACCTCGTTGCATAATCAGAAATTGGTTAATCGAAAAAAAAAATTGTCAGAGAAGAGAAAAATAAGTGCCAATTCTTCTTCCATTTAACAAATTTTTTCACTGAGACATTGAAATCATTTCCACCATCAATTAAACTACGGTCAAACTGTTGAGAAGCAAAGCATTAATTCATCTAAATCCGTGATATTCTACTTCTTACTCTATTATTACGACTTTGGCTAGATTCCCGTGTGGATTTAATCATGCTTATGATACGAGAGCCGTTGAAGATTCGATAGGTAACCTTGAATTGTTCGTTATAATATCCACCGTATTTTCCAGGTATCTTTTGATAAGAATATTTGTTAACATGGCATATGGTAGCCATTTTGTGCGTATCCTCTTGATGAGCATTCATCATGAGTTCTTTGATTCCATGCCTTATAAGAAGTACCTCTGGGATAAATGTTATCAGCATGAAAGCATAGATAAAGTACATTTTTCGGTCTTTTTTCTTGGCTACTGGAGAATAACTTGTTGTATCCATGTTTTGCGTCGGCTAAATAGAAAAAAGCAAAAAATTTCTGAGATGTTAATCATCTTTTATTTCACGTATTTTTCTATTTTTGTCAATTATCATTATCGACTGAGATTCAAAACAAATTCTGTTTTCATATTTTTCAACCTTTTAATTGAGAATAAAAATAGTTCAGTGATAGTTAATACTAAATAATGATCAAACAAGTTTGGAGTCAGAGAAAAACGCATGAATACATTACCTACTTATGAAACAAAACGAAACGAAAGCAACACACATGGAATAAAAATTCGAGAAGCACGTGTATTTATCTCTCTTTAACTATAATGTTCACTGATGCATGAATCGTTTTAGTTTTACATTAACGAAAAGAACAGATAGACAATTCGACAGAAGAATCTGTATACAACACATTTTTCTCAACGTACACTCCACAAACATTATCTGTATCTACTTTATTAAGAGAAAATAAGAAAGCTACACGCCAATATAAATATTTTTTGTCTCAAAATGCGTCTGCGACGCCATTGATTTTAGAAACGTGTTTCATATAAAACCTAAAACTTTTTCAGAAATATAAGATAATCCATCTCAGATTTGAACAGATGAGCTAGTAATCAGAAGTCGTTCATATACAGCACTAAACTATATTAACTTGAAATTTTTTCTCATTCAAAATAAAATATATTTGAATGCGAATTTCATCGATTGAATACTTTCTTTCGATAAGATGCAGTCTTTTCAAATTTAAGATATTTAATTCATAACATGATTTTTAAGTTTGTTTATTCGAATAATTTTTATATTTTTTTTTGGTATTTTATTACACGTAATTAATATTAAAACTTTTTTCTATTGCATGGGTACCATGATGAATAATTTTATCGAAGAATTTAATGAATAACTAATTATTCATGCAATGTATTTAGTAGAAATATATGATGAAAAGTTATTAATCATGTTATTTAAATAGTAGTATTAAACAGTTTGCTAAATAGACATTGGATAGCTGAAAATTATTACAATATTGTTTCATTATATTATTCATACAGATTTTAGAGAAATCTCATTTATTTGTCATATGTTTAATTGAATCTTAGTATATTTTAACGTCATCTGGACATTATTTATTAAAAAGTCCAGGGAAGTTGAGACGAATAAAATATATGTAAATTGATTATATATCGATCATGCAGTTAACTCATTTAGAGAAGTAATTTTTAAGATAAAATCGCGTCTGACACACAAGATCATCGGAAAATTGGATTAAAATGAAGATAAACGATGACATCTGTTGAGCGTTTCATCTTAAGAATGTGGATGCGATTGCGAGTTAGGATAATCGTATTTTCTCCTCTAGTAGTGATATCCATATCATCCCTTAAATGAGTGAAGCATAATGATGCAAATATAATTACAATGTTTTATACAACATCAAACATGTGCTAATAATAGACTAGTCATGAATATAATATGTATGTACGTCAAATACAAAATTATTCTAGCGAACAATCATAGTTTTTCCCATCCATTATCCAGATTCATGGTTCTGGTATAACTTGATTCACACGTATTGTCGGTCGCTTGCAAAAGTTGATGAAGATTTTAGATAATACATGGATAAATTGTCTACGAAATCGCTCAGATACACATAAGTAGAGATAAAATGGACTCTAAATTGAAATAATAAAATAAAATACTGAATTCATGTTATAGACTGATACTTACTGCAAAATACAAGTAATACATAACTAGAGTGATATTTAAAACCAATTGAAGTTTCATTTGAGTGATTGGATCATTTGTAAGATTTATACTTGTAACAACAGCATTTATGGTGGTATATGGTGTCAGAGTAAATACACACACAAGAACTTGCATCAATACCATGGTGGTTAACTGTTTGTCTAGATCGCGTCGGATAAGAGGTACTATACGATAAGCTAACTGTTGGATATTACGATAAGCTAATAGTGAAAACAGACCAGCAATAACAATTGGAAGATATCCAATGATACCAATAGTAAAAATATAATTTCGATAATAATTAAAAGTAGAACTTGTGCTAGTACAAGTAGTTGTATTTGTAGTTGATGACAGAACAAGATTAAAATACATCAAATATGGAATTCCATGTAATATCCAAATAAGAGCAGTTATGATTACTAAACGATGAGCCAATTTGATATTACATAATCGTTGCCAACGAGGATAAGCACAAGTGGCAAAATATTGATCGATAGTTGCCAAACATAAACATGTCATCGAAATGCCAAGAAATGCTTGAGACATACAACGTCGAAATTTACAATAAAATAGTGATGTATTACTTACATCGATGTTGATTAAAGCCACCATGATAAGTGGAGAAAAACTAAAACCTAAGCATCCAATATTACTAAAAGCCATGATTGTTAAATAAAATGCACATGAACTTTCTCGAAAAGTTCGAAGACTAAAAAATTCTAGAGTATTAAGAACTCCTCCTAAGATACCGACAGCAAAAGTTGATGTCCCACAATAACGAACTATTTCTTGTCCGATAACAGTTAATGGTATTGCCATGTTTATATGTAAGATAGCTTGCTTTTTGAGTAATTTGTCTTGCTAGAAGTATCCGCCTTTTATAATATGTGTTTGCTAGACATGAAAAAAAATGCTTAGTCACGTATATTTTTCACATCACCGCAAAAACATGCGATCATTAGTTAAATTCTTTTCTTGATTTTGCATGTTTTGAAGAACAAAAGTTATTAATAAAGTTTCTGATAGTACTTAGTATTTTAGGAAGTCGTCGTTTTAGATCCAAATATTGTGTCAATCATTAACAACTTTTAAGGAACTAAATAAAGATTTACATATAGAATTTAGACTTTCTATCTAAAGCAAACTAATTTAATTATTAAATATCTTATGAAATAATTATAGTGCGAGTGAGCATGTTTCTAATTAAAAATTGTACTCATAAAAAGTAGAGTAAAAAGCAATTTCGCAGTTAACTAAACTGTCACATATAATGCTTTTTATCGGGAGTTTATTCATGTATTAGTTTATTTCATGACGAATTACACATGCATTCATTCCATCAAAATAAGAGAAATCACACGTGTATATATATATGTATAATATAAAAACGACAGAATGATAAGTGGATCTCGTAAACAGTCCATCTCTATTCAATGAAAAAAGTGTGTTCACATACAATAAGTTTAACAAGAAATAACAACACAACAACAGTATAAAGAAAAAAAAAGAAAGAGAAAGCAAATATTTTGACATATCTCAAGCGGTGTGAGCGCAGGCGTATCCTACAGTCACCCATACCCTCAAGATGCAAAATGAATAAAACAACCTTTCTCAAAAGGAATGAATTATCTGTAGGAATGTCCGATATTGTAGATTCCTCATTCACAGTTACTTCTAATTGAGTAATGAAAATAATAACAAATAACATAAAGATACAGTTACGAATTATGCAATTTTATTTCCTTTTTTTATTAAACTAATATCATTTTTTAACTTTTTGTTCTAAAAGAGACCGGAGCTCAGATATCGAAGTATTAAAAAATAAACTTTCTTTATAATCTAAAAGAAATATAACTAATATTTTATGAAAAGATTGATTTACTTCTATTATTTTATCAATATTAAACAAGAAATCTTATATATAATGATTTAATCAGTCGTGTTTTTGATTATAGAATCATATTCCTTCGTTTTTACATATTAATACTCTCTAATGGAAGAATAAAACCTTGACGCACCCTGTCGATTCTATTTATTATCTATTCATATTTAAGATATTATTCAATAATATAAATTTATATAAGCGTGCTGTCATATGATTTAGTAGTAAAAGTTTTCTTTTTCTTTTATTTGTTTTGTATTTATTCAAATAAAATAAAAACCGATGAACATCTCTAATTAGATCTTATATAATTAAGAGTAATGTTTAACAAAACAATGATTTCTTCCAATAAGCTATTATCTCGTCTATGCAAAATTTCCACGGATTTACAGTAGATATACATCGACATTCTCTATTTACTTATTATACCATGCTCGCTTCTACACGATAATTATTATGTTTTTTTGCAAATTTATATTTTAGATTAATGTCATGAATAGAATATTTTATGAAACGAGTCATTCAAAAGAAAGACACTAAGATTATTCAATAAGAAACGAATGAATGAATCTAGTTTAAACAATTGACATTGAAAGCAAAATATATGATTAACGAAAAATTATCGTTATGAAAAGATGTATCCTTCTATCAACTGTTAGATTCAAATCTTTGAGCTTTACACTCTACACGCACATATATATATATATATATATGTGTTCCTTATAGATTTACTTATTTTTTACAGTACTCTTTATAAAAATCAGGTAAACATATGACGCATGGCATCAAGCCTTTCTAATCAATACAAAAAAACGAGTAGTTTGACATATGTTTATTCTGATTCTTATATAGATTCATTCTTTTTTTTGTATTCATTCAAATGTTGTCGTGTTCGAATTATAGTAATGCTTCATGCCTTAATGGAGGTACATGTATTTCAGACAAATGTGCATGTCCAAATGAATGTTTAGGTGGCGATCGTTGTGAAATACTTTATAATGCAATTAATTTACCATTCTCTACGGCAATGTTAGAAGATACCGTTGTCGCACGTATTGTCTATATTATATTAATAACATTATTAGTTATAATTGGATTAATAAATACTATTGCTGGTTTGGTGACATTTACACGTGAAAGTATTCGAATTACAGCTTGTGGAATCTATTTAATCATATTTTGTTCAAGTACGATTATACGTACAATCTTTCTTCAAACTGTAGTTTTGACTATTGCAGCATATGATACTCCATCACTTCGTTTATGGTCATGTTATGCATATCCTTATATATCATTAACAATGGGTTTTACAGGTATATGGGTAAGTGTTGGTATTGCTATTGAACGAGTATTAATTGAATGTTTCAACATGGGTTTATATGGTACACGTCGACATGCAATACTAGTATCAATTGGATTTTTTATTTATGCAGCGATTTCAAATTTACCTGCAATATTTGCTCGAGAATATAATGTGAGTCCATCAGGAGAATCAATATGCATATATGATTATATCTCACATCCAATATGGTATAAAGCTGATACTATATTCTCATATATTCATGTTATTATTCCATGTAGTGTTCATTTAATTTGTTCAGTATGTATTCTAACGACAATTGCTCGACGAAAAATTCTTATACATACAAATACAAAACCTAAACAACACCTTTATCTTGTATGGCTTGAACAATTATATATTCATCGAGATTTTTTAGTTCCACCAATATTTCTCATAACTTGTCTTCTACCAAATGCAATTCATGGTCATCTTCTTGTTAAATGTGCTCCATATTCAAATTTAGTACAACTTCGTCTTCATATTGTAGTTATATTCTTACTTCATATACCATCAGTCTTTGTTTATATTGTATATATTTATCCAAATGAATCTTATATAAAAGAACTTCGACAAACATGGTTTTATCGAATATTCTGTTGTTGTTTCTATCGAAAATATAAAAAACAATTACAACATCGATCTCAATTGACAATCAAATCTACTATTTAATATTTATGTAAATAAATGTTTGTATATTATATGGAAAGAAAAAGTTTAATTTTCAGTTTGAATTTGTAATGCTGTTAATACTGTTGGAACCATTACATAGAAACTTCCTGTTAAAATCAATTCCAAATATTCAGCTTCTGTAAAATATTTTTTTAATTGTTTATCTAATTCATCATTTAATTTTCCTCGATTTTCAATCAATGATTCCATTAATTGAATTGCTATTTTTTCTTTGCCATCAAAAAGAGAACTTGTTTTCCATTCTTTAATTGAATCAATTTTTTCTTGTGATAAACCACATTGTTTTGCCATTTGTTCATGTTGAAACCATTCATAATTTGAATGCCAAAGTTGTGCACCACGAAGAATCATTAATTCACGAAGTTGTCGTGATGTTGTACAATTATTTCGTAATGAATAAGCAATATCTATCCAAGATGAAAGTAATATTGGATTAGATGATAAAGTTTTATAAAGATTAAGATTAGGATTTCCTCCAAGTTCAATAATTTTCTGTTGAATTTCATCAGGTACATCTTTTAAAGGTAATCTTGGTTGTTGTTGTTGATTATTGTCTTCTGCTGACATTATTTTATTCTAAACAAAAAAAGAAAGAAATATCTACTTCTTTGTCTTTCTTATCTTTTGTTTGATAAGACAACACTCTCGTAAGATTTCATTTTGATTTATGTATGAATTACGAATGTAAATACACGTGATTCTATAATTCGATCAAATTTTAATGTAAATAAAGTTACTTCTTTTCGTTCTTCCTATACATTCTTAGATAAAAATCAGAACGCCTTTTTTTTATTCTCTTATTTTTGAATAACATACCATTGTCATGCTGTTTTAACAAATGTTTATGTTTGCTTTTTATTTCTTTAAATAACATTTATAAAAAGAAAAACGTCATTGTCAAATAACGAACGTTAATGTTGTTAATACACTTATTTCAAACAAAAAAAGAAATCCGTTGATTGAAAAAAAAATTGTATTCATTCATTTTGTGTACATTATAAAATAAACTATGACAAAACGAGCTAGAAAAGATCGTTTAAGCAATTGGGATTTTGATGGAAGTAATGATGTTACTAATTATCAAGATGATGATATATCAGAACGATCGTCAATCACATCTTTAGAAGGACATTTTCGACAACCACCGGAAGGCCCTACTACTGCTGCTACTACTATAAATAATCCTAATAAACAAGAGGAATATCAAGATCCTTACTATACAGGAGAAGGACCTCATACACTTCGTTATTTTTACAATGAATTACCTGACGCTGGTGTACCAATGGCTGTTCAAGCTAAAGAAGCAAAAAAAGAAGAGAAACAAAAAATAAAAGATGAAATTGAAGCACGACGAGGTAGAGGAGCTCTTGTCGAAGGTCCAGGGATGAATCCACCTACTGAAATGAATGATAATTATTATCCTTATTGGTATTATTATAAAGCAAAAAATCCTGATTGGATTATGCGTCAACAACAATATGCAGATGCATCATTTATGCCTGCACTTGATCCTACGAAAAAAATTGATCTTGCTGATCCTGAAGAATTCCCTGTCTCACCTAAATTAACAAAAGCAACTCGAAAAGCACGTGATTTTCTATACACTGGTCGTGATACACCTAATATGATATTTAATCAAGAACGACGACGTTATGAAATGTTAGGAGAAGGTAAAGATAAAAAATCAGGTTTACCAACCGATGCAGATAAGAATAAACAAGGAGGAACATCAAAACAATATATACCTTTAAAAGATGGTGGTGGTGGTGGTGGTGGTGGTGGTGGTGGTGGTGGTGGTGGCGGTGGTGCTGGTGGTCCAAATTCACGTCGAAATGGTACATATTCAAGAACAGATCCACGTGGTAAACTTCAAACTGAATATGATTGGGCTGAACATTATACTAATTATATGAGAAATAAATCATCTATGGATCATAATTATAAACCAAATATTCGAATGAGAAATCATAGAAGTAGAAAGGATTATGATCCACTTAATGGTATCTATGGAAAGGACGATCCAAATAATATGAATAAAGACGGGTTTGATTTTGATTATGATGATGATGACGAATATGGGAATGGAACTGGAAATGGAAATAGAAGGAGAGGCAATAATCGTAATGGATATGGGCGAAACGGTAATTATCGTAATGGTAATAGTACTTATAATGGTAATCAACGTTCAACTTCTCAATTTCAACAATATAATACTTATTCTTCTAATCCTTATTCTAATCAACAAGGAAGTTTTAATCAAAATCGTTCTGCACCACTCAATGGTCAAAGAGGAATACATCGTCATACTCATAATCATTCTACTCATCATAATTTATCGTCTAAAGATTTTAACGGTGGTAAATTTAAAGTTAATGATACTTCACTTGATAAATCTACAGCAAATTTTCGAACATTGGGATTAAATCCAACGGGTTATGGACCACCATCAATTTATAATCAAAGTAATTATCTACCACCTATTACACGTGATTATTTTGATCGACCACATCCAATGGGCTATTATGGTACACAAGTACTTACTAATGATTATAATACTTTATCATATGGACCTCAAATATATAAAGCTGGTGTTCAAACAAAATTTTATGATCGCTATTTAAATAACGTAATAGATAAACGATTATTTGCATGAGAAATCATCTGTATAATTTTTGAACTTTTATTGTTTTTTTAAAGAATAAGAAACTACGAAGTAGTTACTGTTTCTAATTCAAATCGGTAACGTTAAAAGCAATTCACTTAAGATTATTTTAGAGGCAGTATGTGTTGCATACGATAAGAGGCATATAAAGAACGAAAAAAGAACGTTTATTTTTTTCCAGTGAATTGATCTAACTGAATTTCACAAACTATCTTATATCATAGTTATTTTTCTAGAATTAAGAATTGATTAAAGAAACACTAAATATTCATAAGGTTATATACAAACACTTATATTAATGAAGAAAATCTTCAATATAGTTGATCGTTTTTTGTCTATTTCATTTTATAACTATTAATCACCTTTCGATATGATTATTTTTCATTATAATGAATATTTAATTGATCTAGAGAAACTTTTTTTTTCTGACTTTTTCGGTTTATTTATTCGTAATGTACATCGTTAGGCAGTGAAGGACTATATATATAATGAAGGGATAAAAAAATTATTCATCATATATATTCTCTTTCTCTCTCTAATGATGTATTTTAGTACTTGAAATTAAAGGTTGAAAATGTGTATAAAATATAGTATGTCTCTGAATAATTTATTTAATGATTTATGATAAACTAATTAGAAATTGATTTCAATGGAAGCTCGTTATCCGAATGAATTGCATGATAACTCTAATGGGTGTTAAGAGCGATAGAATCTTAATAGAATGAATTATCATTGATTGAAATTGCTCTTTCCCATAAAAATTCTAGATTTTTTTGCTGAGTAATTCAACCGATATTATATATTTTATTTTCCTTTAATGATTTACTATACTACGAATACAATATGAACGGTAATTTGCGCCCTCTATCTGTTCTTCTTTTCAATTAGCTAGTGACAGAGTGATTATGTCTACACATACAACAACTGATAGATGAAAGAGAAAAAACAAATCAGATATATTTATATAAATATGGAAAATAGAAAAAAATAATTATTAAAATTTGATTCTATCATATGTATTAATTTGTTTAAGTCTTATATTTTAATTTAAATAAAAAAAGAACGATTATTTTTAGATTTATTTTAAATAAATATATCTCTCATGTTAATCGACGACGAAATAGCATTACGTGACTGGCTTGTTGTAACACTTGAACCATTGTAAATTAATATTTTATTTGAAAATTTCTTCTAATTCATTCTATATTAGATGTGATGCTGAACCAATTGCACTTGCTCGTTATGTCCTCGCACTTGTTGCTAAAGATAAACCCTTAGATAAACTTCGTGAAAATTGTGTTGATAGACTTGAAGTTTTTCTTGATCGAGGTTTGAAAAATAATGAATTTTTTGTTTGTTAAATTAATTTTTTTATTATTTTAGCTACGAAAGATTTTGTTGAACAATTATTTGATGTTATACGAAATCGAAGATATATTCCCGATGGAAAAAAAGTAAGGAAAATCATATTGTAATTAGAATTGTTTTTTTTTCACAAAATAAATTAACTAGGAAAATGTTCAACCTAAACCAAGTGAAATAAATTCTGAATTATTAGAAATACATCAACAACAAAATGTACCATCATCAACAAAAGAAGAGAATATTCCACAAATTGAATCAACTCCAATACCAACAACATCTTCATCTACACCTATAAAAAGGTAAAATTTCAATAAAATCAAAACTATTTTTAATTCTTTTCCATTTAGACGATATTCTTCTCGTCGTACTGATAATAATAAACGTCAATCGGGAGGTTCGCCAGCAGCTAAACGCACTCAACGTTCTTATTCTCATTCATCAACTGATTCTTCATCTCCTCAGTCACCAACAAATCTAAATAAAATACCATGTAAAGATTATATTGATAATAAAGGTTATTGTGCACTCGGAGATTCATGTCCATATGATCATGGATCAAATAATTTACCATTCGAACAACAAAATTATTATCCATCTTATCAACAATATGATAATTCATCATCATCACATCTGCATCAACCATATAATCCTGAAGCACCTGATTTAAAATATGATCCACATCAACAATCATCAATGTATGCGAGACAACCATTACCAATTGGTCAACGAACACTGGTAACAGTTGTAACTAATGCTGAACCATTACCATTAGAACAAAAATTACGACAAAATGATTCTAGTAAAATTTTCGAAATATATTTTCAGTTTTTTGTTAATTATTTAATTTTCTAGGCAGTGGTTTGATATCTCGGACAAAACGACATGTCACAACAACATCATATCCAATGGATAAACGAATACAACAACGTGATCATCAATCAAAAAATAACAATAATCATCATGATAATAATCAAAATCGAGGCCGAAAACGTCCATGTATGTTTAATAATACTAATAAATATATATATATCTATTTTTTAATAATTTAGGGCAAAAATCTGAAGGATCCGCATCAGGACCAGCAACACTTGAAATACGTAAAATTCCTGTTGAATCTAATACAATTTCAAAATTAAACGAACATTTTAGTAAATTTGGTACTGTTACTAACGTTCAGGTATTATATAATTCGTTACAAAGAGACTAAACTAACTTTCATTCATCAATTTAGATTGCTTTTGATGGTTCTCCTGATTCAGCATTGATTGCTTATGGAACATTTCAAGAAGCTGAAACAGCATACAAAAATCCTGAACCATTATTTAATAATCGTTTTATAAAAATATTTTGGCATAATCCTAATAAAGTAATTTCATTTTTTTTTCATTTCTATTAACATAAAAACAATTCTTTAGATACAAAATCCTATTTCATCTTCATCTGATGTATCATCAACAAAAAAACCAATATCACCACCGAATCCAGCGAAACATCATTGGACAAAAATACAAAAACCAACACCCAATACTAATGAAGTAAAATTGACTTTTGACATATATATATATATATTCAATCAATACTATGATTACTATTTTTTTTTGTAATTATTTAGACATTAACGAAAAAAAAATCGACTATTCCACCTGTTCCATCAATAATCAAAAAGGAAGCAGCAAAAAAAGCTGCAATTGAAATTCGTCGTAAAAAACAAGGTTTATTAGAAGAACAAATTCAACAACAAAAATTATTATTAAAAAAACTTGAATCATCAGAAACAAATGAAGAAAAAGATTCAATACGTTCATTAATGAAACAAGTTGATACCACGATAGTTACACTTAAAGATTCACTTCGTACAATACCAATAAAATCAACTTCACCACCAATTAAACTTAGTCAACAAGATATACTTAAACAACGTCAAGAGATATTAAAAAAAGAAATTGAAAGTCTTAGAGCTAAAACATCAGCAGATATGGTAAAAACTTCTGCTTTTTTTTTTCGTAAATAATTATTTTTTTTTAAAGCGTCGTGCAATGAGCAATACATTAGAAACAAAAAATCGATCAAATGATACCGATGAAGATGAAGAAATAACTCTTCTTAATGATCCAACAAAACCTCAACAATATGAATTAGAAACACATGATGAAGCACAATTACTCGATTCTTAAATACAGTAGTTTTTTCTCTGTTTAAATATAATTCAAAAACTTCAAAGAAATTATTTGTGTGTGAGTGTGCGTGTGTGAAATTACTTTTTACTTTGTTTTTGATTTTGTGTTTTGTTTATTTTTCCGTCTCTAGTTTCATTGAACTCTCTGTCGTTAGAAACATTTAACAAAAAAAAAAAGAAAAAGAATTACATTATACAGAAAATAAAAAAATAAACATATCTAGAGATATATTTGATTCAAGCACAGAGATACTTTCTTTTAATATTTTACGCAATTAACATTATGATAAGAACGTAGTTACCTCTGATCACAAGGGTTAGTTATAATATTTCTTTTGATTTATTAACCCGTTTATGTTAATAAGCCAGTTTCTATGACTGACGATACAGATCATTGGCGACGTCTTGAGAGTGGGTTAATAAAACAAAGAATAACTAGATTATTTGTTATCATGATTTGTATATTTTTTCGATGAATGAAAAGTCAGGCAGAAATATGAAACAATGAAAAGATAGATTACAATATATGGTTAATTTTGACGTCAATAAAATATAAATTATTGAATGGTTGACACGACCTTAAACATCCTTTTATCTGTCTTATGAAAGAAAAGATAAGAATGATTTACATATATGTATAAGAAGGTAAATCATGCATGTCAAAATATTGATATATCAAGCCTTGTAACAAAATGTGTCCAGTCGTATTCATAATGCACAGGTGTGTTGTTACTTGCGTTCTTCTATTAACTTTTTTCAACATTATAGAAAGTAATAATGAGACAACATATGAATGTAATCAACAATCACCATGTGGATGTTCAATGAATACAGCTATTCAATCACGTATCATTGGTGGTGAAACAGCTCCATCTCATACATGGGGTTGGACAGTAGGATTATACCGTTCACATCATTATTATTGTGCTGGTTCAATAATTGCATCGGATTTAGTAGTAACTGCTGCACATTGTATTTATTCAGAAATATCAACATTATCAAAACTTACATTAATTGCTGGAAGTAATTTACTTTCGGATACCGATAAACAAGGACAAATACGTTCGGTACACGAAGTTTTTATACATCCACAATATGACAATCGTTTGACACTAAATGATATTGCGATTATTCGTGTGTCAAAATCATTCAATATGTCAGATTCAAGATTAGCAGCAATATGTTTACCGAATGCTGTAACGGCTGAAGAGAATGCTATATCAGAAGATCCAAAACCAGGAACAAATCTTGTTGTTGTTGGATGGGGTGTAACTGAAAGTGGTAGTGGTATTAAATCAAAAACTTTACAACAAGTTACAGTACAAGCAGTAGCTAGTAATTCAACAGATTGTACAACATCTACAGGAGACATGGTTAATTCTACACTTACTTTTTGTGCTGGAGTAGCAGGTGGTGGAAAAGGTAGAGAAATTTTATTTCGTTTTAAAAAAAAACAAACATTAAAATTATTTCTTGTTATTTAGATTCATGTCAAGGTGATAGTGGCGGACCACTAATGGCTTTCGTTACGGACCATTGGGAACTTGTAGGCATAACATCAAATGGTTATGGATGTGCTTTGCCTGGTCATTCTGGTATCTATACACGTGTTCCTTATTTTATTCCATTTATTAATACAATAATTAACCAAAATCAAACATTATATTCATCAATAATTAACCTAAGTAACGGCTGTGATAGATTTCAAACAACAATCATAAAATATATAATTTTAATTATATCAATATTAGTTTGTAATATTTTTTAATATATAATGATAAAAAAAATGAGTATTTGTAATTTTTTATAATAAATTTTTCGTTTTTTTTTGTAATTTAAAATAAACCGGTGATTTAAAAAGTAAATAAATTTTGTCTTATTAAAATAAGATATGATAAATTATTTACAAAAACATAATCAAACATTCTATGTGCAGTGAATCGAACTGAGTCATATCGTAATTGATCAACAAGTACCCTAAAAGGATAAAAACACATGATTGTAATTAGTGATTTTATTTTTTTTTTGTTTTTCTTATAAATTTTTGATGAAATAATGATATTTATCTTTTAAATAAGATAATAACGAGATTTAAAATGATAATTAATATTTACGAATTTTCATAAAAACTAAGAATCAACTGACAATGGATCATCATTGAAAATAATTATTAGCTATTCCTTTTTTTTTTCTATATGACGATTGATACGGTCTAATGAGCATTCTTATATGGGTGACTCTCTATCACCACTAACAAATAACGATAACCGTAATAGTAAGATAGTGTATTGGTCGTGATTATTCGAGAGAAAAAAACAAAATATACAGATTGATTTTATTTGCTGGTTAGTTAACGACGAAAATGGTTTATTCAGGAGAAAAAATGGGTTATGGAAATGAAAATCGAAGTAAACAACAAATGAACAAATCAAAATCTATTCAAAGTGTTTATTCTAATGATACTGAACCAGAATTATCTGATATATTTTTGGAAAAAAATCTATCGATTAGTAATCAACGATTGACTACTTTCAAGGAATCGAAATTATTGTAAGTTAATTTTTAATTTAGAAAATATTAATTTACGTTTTTAATATTTAACAAACTAATCAAAAGATAAATTGTCTTGTCTATGCTCTTATCCTTACAATCAATCATGTGTGATGATATAATACTCGAAGGACATAAGTCAAATCAATTAATCTAATGATATAGATATAAGATGTTTAAAATAGACAGATTTAATTCATAAATGATTATCTTTCTTAGTTTAAAATATATAATAGATTTACATAAAGAATTTATTTTTCTTATCATTTAGAGCTAAACGTATTGTATTGTACTTGGGTGCAGCTATTCCATCACCAGATCAACGTGGTCTCGATGCTATTCAAGCACCATTAGCTAAACGATATCCAGTCAATGGTGAAGATACTGTTTGTGGTAAGAAAAATAAATATATTTGAAAAATGAATAGATTGCATCATTTATAAATTTTTAATAGGACTTGAAGCATGGTTATCTGTTGATGAAAATGGTTTACAAATTCAATTTATTAGTGATCCATCTGTTACGTTATATTATCCTATTCGGTCTCTTGCTTATTGTGCTAGTATACGTTTTGCAAAACGTAGCCAAACTGGTAATAAATCTTCAAATGATTGGCGTTTTGTTTCATTAGATGCTCCAGAAGCTAATCATATTAATAATTCACAAAATCCACCATTATTTGCTGTTACTTTTCGACGAACACGTCATTTGCCCGGTGATGAATGTCATTGTTTTGTTACAAAAACTAAACATGCTGCATTAGAACTTGTTGAAGCCTGTTTTAGAGCTTATCATAGAGCTGATCCAAAACAAGATTGTTCGAAAGTACCACTTTATTTTAAAGTAAGACAGATTAGAATAAAAAATAAACTCTATATATATTTATTATATCTTATATTTAGATGAACAGTAATGGATCACGAATTAAAGAAGTAAATAGTGGAATATATATTGCATCAGCAACAGGTGAAGAACAAAAAGCAAGTTATCAGATTAGTCGACAAAATTCTGGATTTTTTTATAAGACACAAAAAGTACCAATTAATTGTTGGCTATTATCAGAACATCAGAAAAATGTTTCCCATCGAATAACACGTGATCATTCTTCCAATTCTCGCTCGAATCGTTCATCCCATGCCCCACGTCGTACTACACATACAGCACTAGTTGGTAGTAGTCATCAAGTAATGGCTGCTCGACCTAAATCCGTATCAACAACTAAACTGACTAAACAATCATCACAAACAGCAACCGGTCCATATACACCCGTACCTGGTGCTAAGCATGTTGATCGAACAAAAGATAATAGATCAGGTCGAAGTACCCGAACACGAGTGATTTCAAAGATGTCACCGGTTCCAGAACATGTGCCTTTAACTCATACACATAGTTACGATTCTCATATGAGATCAAATCCAGATAATTCAACTGGAAATAAATTATCAAAAGATATGAGTCGTTTAATATCAAATAATGATCATTCAAAAACGCCAGTTAAAATTCATACTCGACCAAAATCAGTAACAGTACATACTGAACAGAACAATGCGAAGAAAAAACCTATACAACATACACATCAAGATTATGAAATTATGGAAGAGTATTACGTAATTCAGCCTGATAACAACTACTCAAATGGACCGCATAAAAACCATCACCATAAACATGATGAAATTTCGAAAGTAGCTCCACCTCAACATGCATTGACGCAGCAACATCAACATCACCAACACCAACATCATCAACACCAACATCAACACCACCAACACCATCACCACCAACAACAACAGTTTCCTGCATCTGCATTCATACAAGAAGAAATTTCTAAATCTGCCTTTCAACAACAGATTCCATCGCCAGTATTCATGCAGCAACAATTTCCAGCATCAGTATTTCAACATCAACAGGTTCCAACACCAGCATTTCCGCAACAACAGTTTTCTGCACCGGCATTTACACAAATAGAGCTTCCTGCACCAGCATACACACAACAACAAGTTCCATCGCCAGCATATCCGCAACAACAACAAGCTCCAACGCCAGCATATCCGCAACAACAACAAGCACCTACACCGGCATTTCCACAGCAACAACAACATGTTCCAACACCGGCATTTCCACAACAACCACAGGCTCCTACACCAGTATATCCACAACAACCACAACCGGCTCCTACACCAGCATTCGGGCAACCACAACCAGCTCCTACACCAGCATTCGGGCAACCACAACCGGCTCCTACACCAGCATTCGGTCAACAACAGGTCCCTACACAAGGATTTACACAGCAACAGGTTGCTATACCAACATATCCACAACAAGAAGCTCCTGTGCGTGCATTTCTTTCGCAAAATTTTTCTACATCTGTATTTAAACCTGACGAATTTTCTGGCCTACCATTCGATACGAAACTTCTTCCACCAGGAGCGTATGCATTTCATACAGTTCAACCATTCCCGCAATCAAATAATAATAATAATCCATCAAACACATATTGGTATTATACAATGTAGTTTTTTATTTTTTCCTAACACATTTCTGTTTGTTATTTTTAACATAATCACGCGCGTTTGTATGTGAAACTAAAATCAATGATTTTTCAAATATATCTTGTAGCAGGCTATACTTATGAATTAAATCTCGAAAATATAAAAAAAATTCCTTCATTAATTTTTAATAATGATATTTATATGAAACAATATTATGATCCTCTTCGACAAGTTTATTGTATTTCACGTAATCGTTCTTTTTTTGAAATACTTATTTTCTATATAAATCATGGAATCTTATCAAGACCTATTGATATACCACTTGTGAGTTTTTAAAATAAAATAAAAAAGTAATTAAAAAGAATTCTTCCATAGGATATATATATTGAAGAACTCAAGTAAGTTGAATTTTCAAGAATAAATACAACAATTCTCGATTGAATCTTTAAGTTTTTACTTCACAGATGATGAGTTTTTATCAAAATTAAAACTAATATATGATATTCCTCAAATATCCGATACAACTGAAATTCGTTATTTACCTCGATCATCAATAAAAAAATTACTTTGGCGTTCAATAGAATACAATGAAACTTTCTATGGTCCATTATATCGATTTATTTTTGGTATAATTTGTTTATGTTCAATATTTTTATTGATGTATGATATAATTATTACAAGAAATAAATATTTTCTTGAATTTATTGAAAAATATCGTGGTTATATACAAAATTCGATACATCCTGTTAATATAACTGTTCAGTTTATTGATTATCGTCCTGATATAAAATCTTTAACATATACAATTGAAATTATTTTTCTTTTTCTTTGGTTTATTGAATTATTTTTACGTATATATTCAACACCGAATTTATATCTTTGTATAAAATCAATTTTTTTCTGGTAGAAAAAAAATTCTATGGAATAATATTACATTTAAATAGTTTTAGGATTGATGTAATTAATATATTAAATACAATTGTTTATGGAATATTAAGTTTGATATATAATCGTCAAAAAGAACCTTTAACAAATCATATTAAATCCATGACATTAGCTTTTCAATTAATTGATATTATTAAAACATTGAGAATGATTAAACTTGGAAGATATCATCGATCAATTAAACATCTTATTGAATCATTTGGTTTGTATTTTAATAGATATATATTAAAAAAAATTGTTTTAATTTTCAATAAAATCATTTAGGAAAAGCTTCAATAGAATTTCTAACATTATCTGTTGTTTTATTAGGTATAAGGATATGAATTATAGGAATAATAGAATTTTAAATAATCTTTAATTAGGTACTAGTTGTGTGTTTGGTACAATTATTTATTCAATTGAACGAACAACAAATCCAACATCAACTGTACTTTTTCCTAATGTTGGTACAAGTATTTATTATACAATATTAGCAATAACAAATGTTGGTTTCGAAGGTTTTCTACCATCGACTTATTTAGGAAAATGGATTGCTTGTGCAGCAATTACTATTGGAATTTTATCAAGTATTTCCAAATCAAAAATTTGTTTTTTTTGATAAAATATCTGTGGTTTATTATAGTTGCTTTAACATTACCATTGATTTTATCACCATATAATCGACAATTACTTATTAAAAAGAATCATATTATTTATCGAGATGAATTCGATACAGAAATTTCGAATGATAATTCCGATATAAAATCTATTCGAAAATATTAAAAATATATATATGGAACTTTTGATGTTGATATTACTATTTGAGAATGCTTGGATGTTGAATCGAATGCCGTAAGATCTAAGCTTTTTTTGTACGAAGATAAATCAAATCCTTGTGATCATAGATATATCTGTAATTGAGACTAACATCGAGTTTAGCTATCTGTTGTTTGATTTATCGGTTATTATTGTATCTGATCAATAATTAATGTTAGAGAAAATATTTTTCCTGAATTTACAGACATGATTTTTATTGTTGATAGCATGAACAATACATTCGTATTATTTTCTTTTCCTAGTGAAGCAAAACTATATCATATTATATTTAAAATGTATGCAGTACAGTTAATAGAGAACATCAGATATTTGTATAACTGTTCATACATACCATTTTCTAAACGACGTCTACGATCAGTTAAATTTCGATTCGTATAAATATAAGGTCATACTCATATTCTTCAATGCGTATAGAAGAATCTGATATAAAAATTATTATCAAGATTATCTCGTTCTTGACGTGTTACATAGAAAATTTTTATGAACGTATCTAAATGGATCAGACCAATTAACACAATAGATGTCATTGAATAAGAAAGATAGAAATAGAAGTGAGAATTTTTCTTATATGATCTATTAATTCAATTGACATATTCAAGTCAATTGATGATATTAAAAAGAGAAAAAAGATTTACTTCTCACTACATATGCTATCCATTGAGGTCATAATACAGAATTTTATTTATAACAAAATACGACACAAGATATTTCTAAAAACTTGATTCAATGATAACGCAATCTGTTCTATAAGTTTTAATGGGCGAGATTGTTCTCCGTGTTATAATATTTTTCATCCAAATTAGTTCCTTATTATGCGAAAGTAATTTTTTGTCAAATCGTTTTCATAGTAGAATAGACAGTTAAATAAATAATTTATCTTATATCTTGAGTACCTAGTCAACGAAGGTTTTTAAGTACTTGAAAGTTAAGGCTAAAGTGTCTATAAAAACATATTCCTGTGTATATTTTATCTCGTATACACATCGTAGATTAATAAGAAAGCAAATTTTTATGAAAGCCGGTACTTTCGAGTAAATCTTCATAATTTACTCATGTATTTCCATATTCAAAAAGGAGCGTTTGTAATGCTGAATTCCTTGCACAGGTTTCAATCACACAGAGAAACATAATTCAGTTTGAAGTTAAATTAAGCAATATCATTGGCGTTTCCACATAACAACGGCTATTATATTGGTTGATTGACTGTTAATTCGTCTTATTTTTTCCATTGTGACTGACCTCATACAATCTTAAAAGATGACAGATAGTACTAGAATATCATTTGACATAAACTATGAATACAAGAGTTTTTTTGATAACAAAGAAAATTCTTTTATATGATTAGCAAATTGAACAATTCCTTTTTCTTTAATCAATCATTCGAGATATCTAAA
Organism: Adineta steineri; assembly: GCA_905250115.1. Classification (NCBI taxonomy): domain Eukaryota; kingdom Metazoa; phylum Rotifera; class Eurotatoria; order Adinetida; family Adinetidae; genus Adineta; species Adineta steineri. The sequence goes on from CAJNOI010000479.1 coordinate 20,842, forward strand.
ATCTCGATCATTTCATTGATAATAAAGACATGAACTCAATATCGATCAATCTTAAATCTACTATATATCATAAATAAAACATGTAAAAGTGACATCTAGATTTTTCTTTCGAAAAGAAAACAAATTCTCTTTTTTTTCATTTGAATTATTCATAAAAATATTTCGATGTTAAAAAAACACTTTTATTCTTATTCTTTTCATCGAAATATAAATACTAAGGAGGATATATATGAAATATTAAATTTCATTTTGTTTGGATATAATCAACGAATAGAAAATCTTCATTTAACCTCTATGTAGTATCAACATAATTTTCTTTTTTTCTTCTCTTAGCGTCTCCTTCTCTCACATTAAACACGAAATACGAACAGCAACATTATTATGTCTTTCTCGCTCACTCTCTTTTAATATATATATATATATAGAGAGACACGCAGACATAGAGTACATATTACAATCTACCTATATATATTGTTCATTTATTTCGTCAAAATAAAAATTCTTATTTTTTAGTATTTAACCAATTTACTTAAATCTCTATTCGTCCAATTTGTGACGATTAAAAAAAACAACAATAAAAATAAAAAAAATAAAAACGTCTTTTTTTATTATTTATTTATTAATTCATCGCTGTCCGTAATTAGGTCAGCAATCGCTTCTAAAACATTGTTTTAAAAAAAAAGTAAGATTATTTTTCTTATTTGTTTGCAAAAAAAAATAACTATTTTGTCTTTTTCCCTTTAAAGATGAACTGGAATCAATTTTTTATATAAAAAAAAACCCATCAAAAAAATTAATTGATTATTATTATATTTTATATGCAAACAATGAGTACAGATCCTCAACAATATTATAATAACCCACCAGCAACATCACATCAACAACAAAATAGTTATTTTATGCAAAATAATGGTATAGAACAACGTATATTATTAATTTTTTTGGAAATTTTCATATAATTATTTTTCATATATCTTAGAATTTCCAATGCCAGTAAGGAATCCGGGATCATATGCCCCACAACGAGTAAATTATAGAAAATAAAATATTTTGTTTTGATTTAATTTTGTTGTATTTAGTTTATAACTCAACAAGTGCCTAATGGTTATCCACAACAATATTTTCAACAAGCAGCTTATTTACCTGCACCATTTGTTCCTTCATCTAATCCACGATTACCTGTATTGAATAAAATCATTTTCGTTTTTTTAATAAATTATTTTCTTTTTTTTTTTCATTGAAAAGAATCAACCACATATTTATCAAATTGTTCGACCACAGAATGAAAATATACCTAGTCCACAAAGTTATATACCACAATATGCTCAATATTCACAAGGAAATGTCAATATGGCACAAACAACACCTGTTTTTCATCCACAACAACAATTTTTTCCAGGTAAATTTTGCGTTTTTGGGAAAAAAATCAATCTATTATATTCTTATTTTTAATCTAGCATCTTATACGATACAACCGAATAATTATCAAATACAACAAACACAAATTCCTAATCAACAACAACTACAACAGTCAGCACAATATACATTATCTACGAATTTACAACAGCAAGCAGCAATGCATCCGCCACAAGCGGCACCACATCAACAAGTAAAAATACTTTTTTTTTAATTGAAATAAAAACAATATATTTTATATTTATAGATTGAACAACCACATGTGCCAACATCTCAGCCTTCAATGCAACAAAATATACCGCAAACGAATACATATGCTGCTCCCCCACCACCAGAAAAACGTCAAAGAAAACCATTAGCAATTGTTGATCCTGTATCACATACAGCTGTAGATATTTCAACAACTACGCCAGCTACAAATCCAGCATCATCCGTACCACATGGTACAACTAATGAAAATCGTCAAAATGAATCGACTACTGATTCACCAGCAGCATCAAATGTCAAATTAGTAAATGATACAAATAAAACTCAAATACAAACTGATTTTCGACATAAAATTGCACAATTATTAATTGATAATCCAAGTACTTCAGTAGATAAGGTATAGAAAAATTGATTATATTCTCATTCATTGAAAGTCTAGTAAAACGAAAATGATTTATAAATTTTTGTCTTCTAGAATACAACTCAACAAGTTGCATCTACTGGATCAAATGAAGATTCATCAACGAAACAAACTTCTACTAAACAATCAGAAAACATTGTACCACAATCAACATCATCAGCGTCTTCGTCTCGTTCAGGTTCAGTATCTCGACCAAAATCTCCGACACCAGTTCCATCAACTGGTATATCAGCAACAGGAAGTAAAGAATCTACGTCGAGTAAATCATCTGAACAACCACAACCAGGTTATCCTGGTATTCGTACACGAACTATAACCGATGATCTACCAAAAAGTAATAATAATAAAACAAATCAAGATGAAACCAAAGATAAACGTGATCGAAGTGATTCTCAAAGACAGCAAGAAACTGAATTATCATCATCAATTGAATCAACTGAAAAAACCAATAATGATTCAAAATCAACGGTAAATAAACAAGATTTTCTTCTTTTTTCTTTTTGTACTCTTGCACAATCATATGTAAGAATTCTAGCATATTCAAGTTGTTTTGCTTAGAAAATAGAACGAAAAAAAACTAATTTCTATCTGTTGTTTACAGTTACCATGACTGAAAATAATAGATTCTTGTCGTTCTAGTTTTTTCCTGTCCTATCTCTAACATCTATTTTCGATATTATGACTCATAAACACTTCTATTCTTTTCTTTTTTTTCCTTTCTTTTCTTCTGTCCCCCCCATCAGTGGTATGTCTCCTTACCCATCGATTCAACGCATGATCATGTCTATCTATTTTTTTTGTGTGTGTGTGTAAGAACGAGAAGAAAAAAAAATAATAACACACTTGTGTACAACAATAGGAAGATATAAAGGACGTATATATATTTTAAGTGCACATTTTCTTTATAAAAAGAGATGTACATTAAATAAATCATTTGAAAAACATGGTAGCAAAGGATAAACTACAAAAAAATTACATTCATTTTCGAAGTCGTCAGGTAGTCAATAAAAAAATCAAATATATAAACTTAAAATTTTGTTTTTTTTCATATTAGTCTGATGAAACAACAATTAAACTTGATGAAGAAATTACATCAAATCAGACAGATTCTCATCCAACACCTCTTTTATCAACAACAGAATCATTAGAATGTGTTACACCTCCACAAACACCAACACAATTAACAAGTGATGATAAATCTCAAGCAGCAATAAATCAACGTTTACGTTATGATCGTCATGAACTTTTACGTATTCGTGATAGTTCAGGAGCATTTCCAGTTCCTTCACTTCCAGATCTTGATATTGTTCTCAAAGGACTTACTAATCGTCTTTCACATCCATATACAGGTACAAATAGTCAAGGACGTAATATCAATCCACAATTTCATCGACAAATGTCATCAAGTAATCATCCATCTTTAACACGTTATTCAAATAATGCTGGCAACAGTGCAAGTGATTCAAGACGTAAACCAGTTATTTATATACCAAATGAACCTGATTTTGAGAATCGTGTAGCAAATCCTTATAAACCACTTGATCAAAATAAAGTCGATGCTAATATTAAAGTTTTACGTGATGTTAAAGCGATATTAAATAAAGTTACACCACAAACATATGATAAATTACAAAAACAACTTGAATTATTAGAAATTGATCGTTATGAACGATTAGAAGGAATGATTACTATATTTTTTTCAAAAGTAAATATAATTTTATTTTTCTACTATATACATAAACTGTACTAAAGATATAATTGAGAATTTTTTGCATATTTTAAATTTCGTGATTTGAATTGCACAAGTCTGATTTTATTATATTTCTTTTAGGCTGTTGATGAACCAGCATTTAGTTTTCTATATGCTAGATTATGTAAACAATTTCAAAAGGTTTGTACTTCATACTTTTGTTTTGTTTTCAATTTTAATGATTTCATTTCTTTTTCTACTTGAAGAAACAAGTGACTGTGCCGTCAGAAGATGGTAAAACAGTAACACATTATTTTCGTCAAATATTATTAACACGTTGTCAAAAAGAATTCGAAAATGATTATAGACAAGAAATCGAATATGATAAAAGAAAAGGTGAAGTCACAGCTATTACGGATGAAAAGAAACGTAAAGAAGAAGCTGAAAAATTAGAAGAAGATCTTGTTAAAGCAAAACGAAGGAAATTAGGAAATATTTTGTAAGTATATAATTATTAAATTAATAGACACGAACTGTATTATTTTCAAATATACGAAAAATAATGCAGACATTTTTAGCCTGTATATAATCTAAGATTTATGACTGACATGTTTTTGACAAGTAATTACCTTGAGAAAGATAAGTGCATTTGTATTGAGATTTAGAGACTGATTTTAAGAGTTATTTTGATTTGTATGAGAATATTTTATTGTAGATTAGAGAATCATTATTTTTCTCGGTATTTTTTAATAGAAATCGATTTATAATGAAGTTAAATTAATGTAGAATACAATTTCAATAGTTTAACATCGTTTTTAGTTATTTATTTGAAATTTTCGTAGATACGCGATAGAAATCGATAATATTAATTCAATGATCTCTAATACTCTGATTCATTGATGGAGATTAGTTATTTCCAAAATTTCGTCTGAACTCTTAGGAATTTGCCTCTGATATGTTAGATGAAAGCACTTTCTAACCATTTCTATTGTCAAAATCAATCCAGAACTATGTTACATATGAAGAATGATGTATGTTATAACATAGTCATTATAGTATGTATAGTAAACAATTGTTAGTACATTTCGTGTCTGACAACGTCTAGACTGGAAGTATGCTCGACTATCTAACTACTTAGACACAGTAGTTGGCCTAGAACCTTTTTTTTTCTTTCCTTAATATGTTATCAAAATTAACTTTTATTTTACCTGTTCAAAGTCTAGAATATTAATAATTTGTTTGAAAATAATTTCAATTCTTTTTAGTTTTATTGGTGAATTATTTAAATTACAAATGTTAACTGATACTATTATGTATGATTGTATTGAATATTTACTACGTGATAAAACTGATGAAGAAAGTCTTGAATGTTTATGCCGTCTTCTACGTACTATTGGTAAAGAACTTGAAGCTAAAGCAAGTGAAAAAGTAAGATTATTTGAAGAAAAAAATGAAATAGATCTTTTTCTAAATAAATTTTTGATTTTTAGACTGCAAATAAAACAAATTTAGAAAAACATTATCGTGAATTAGAGGGTATTACTAAAGACCACAATAAAGAACAAAAAGCATCTGCACGTATTCGTTTTATGATTCAAGATCTTCTTGAATTAAGACAAGTAAGAGAAATAAAATTTATTTTTATATTCAATTCTTCTTCTTATTATTATTATTATTATTAAAGGGATCATGGGTTCCTCGTCGTGCTGAAGCAAAACCCATGACAATTGATGAAATTCATGAACAAGAACGTATTAAACGTGAACAACAAGAACGTGATCAAGAACGTGATCGACAACAACGACGTGACCAAAATCGTGGTACTGCTATTGGTAGTGCATATAGTGGTGGTAATCAACAACAGTATAACGATGGACGTGGTAGTCGTGGTAGTGGAATTAAACAACAAACTAGTAGAAATGATGATGATAGAGTGGATAATCGTTTTAATGTTAATTCCCTAAGACAATTACAATCAACTGATAAACAAAGTCGAGGACAATTAGTAATTTCCTAGATATAATAATATCGAATAAAAATAAATTGTTTTATTTTTTTCTAGGCTATTAATTTAGCACCACAACGTACATGGGCAAAAGGATCTGGAATTGAAAAGAAACCTGAAGAAGATCGTTCATTTGCTGGACGGTAAGTAAATTAAATAATATTTACAACATAAGACATATGTCGAGAGTAACAAGGTCAATTTCTGTTCACCATAGAAACGAAATGACGAAAGTTCGATTTGACGGATTTCTACTCTATTTTGAGAAAAAATGTTAGATGAATTTCATGAAATTATTTCAATCCTTGTTTTTTAGTGCTGGTAAACCACCTGCTGGTCCAGTTCAACAAATAAAAGGTAAAATAGGTTCATCTCAAGGTGGTCCATCTTATCCTCTTCAACGTCAATCATCACGTGTAAGAAAAATATTCTTTTTTCTTTACAAATATTTTCATTATTCTATTTCGTATGTTTTAGGAATTAGCACGTGAAAATAGTCATCGCGATCGTGAAAATGCTTTACAATCATTACGAAAAACAACTACTAGTAGTGGAATAAGTAGTCCATTAAATACTGTCGGTAATTCATCTATGGCAAATTCACGTGAAGGTTCACGTAATGTTAGTCGTGAACAATCACGTAATGCATCACGTGAATCAAGTGTTAGTGAACGAGCATCAAATGTTGGTTTAACAACACAATTAAGTAAAACATCAATAAATGAATCCTCAACTGTAATTAATCCCGATCCATCAAATACATCATTCGATGAAGAAAAAACACAAGCTCGTGTACATGCATTAATTGAAGAATATACTGAAAATTATTCTGAATCAACTGATCGACCTGTTAAAGTAATTTATTAATAAATAGAAAAAAAGAATTTTATTTAATCAAGAAAATTTCATTTTAGGAAGCATTAGAAGATTTATCTCTTTTCCGTACTCCAAGTCTTGATCAACAAGCAATTATTGTTCGAGAATTATTTTCTAATGTTTTCGAAGCTAAACCACGTGCTCGAAAAGCTGTTGGACATTTACTTGATGCTGCACTTAATGATGAAATTATCTCTACTGACGCTTTTACTTCCGGGTAAGTTTTATTGAAACAGAACAAAAAAGAGAAAATCGAAATTTTTGCTTTTTTAGTTTTAAAATGACTGTTGAAGCTGCACCTGATTATGCAGTTGACATTCCTTTGATTTGGCAATATATTGGTGAAATAATTGGTATGTCAATTGATATTTTTGTTTCTCGTTTACTTAATTGTTTTTTCTTAAAATTTTAAGGTGCATTTATTGGTGCTCCAACATCGAATATGTCACTAATAAAACAAATTTTACAATCTGCTCCAGATGATAAATCGAAACAATTATTTCAATATATTATTCGATATGCAACTGAATTTTCGGTAAAATTTATTTCTAATATTTTATAAGACATGATTTAAGTTATTGAAATAATATTTACCCTCAAGATAATTTCCATCTACTTGTGTAGTAATAGAAGTATTTAAAAACAACCGTTGAGTTCTTTTAATGCTTGAAACACTGAATTGTTTTTATCTATTTATATAAAATTTTTAGTCTCAATCACGTATACAAAAATTTTGGCAAACATCCGGTTTTTCTATTAATGATGTACTTAAATCTGATCTTATTGATTCTTCGTTTACAAAAGAATATGATTGGTTATCCGATACACCTGAAAGTGAACCTTCAACACCTCAAACAAAAGAAAATGTTTCTCCACGTGCTGATTCTCAACTTGTTAAATTATTTAAATCTGTTAATGATCAAGGTACAACAGTAACTGATCCAGAAATTATTGCATATATTCGTGAGGTTAGAAAATAACAAAATTTGTTTTTTTTTCAAAAAAATTTTTATTCATTTTTCTCAAAATAGCATATGGATCCAAATGAAAAATTTTATATTCGAAATATTGTTTTATCATATTTGGAAGCATGTTTAATTAATCGTGATCCACAAAAGAAAATTCAAGAAGATATTGCAAAAAAACGAATGACTATACTCAATGCAATTATTGAACATAAACCAGAAGCTGAAATTCAAGCTGTTTATGCTATTCAAAATTTTGTTAATAAACTTGAACATCCACCAAGTATGTGTGTCTGTGTTAATTAATATTACATATTAGGTTTAATGTTTTTATTTGCCTAATTATGAAATAATCATCTTTTCTAATCAACCATAATGAATTGTATAAATATCGAAAGAATAATAATAATAACCAATAGGAATATTTTAGCAATATCAACTTTCGTCATAATCGATCAAAATATGGAAACAGATGTTTTTTATTTGTGATGAATATCTTTGATGATTACAATGTAAAAATTAATCTATCCAGATGTGCTAACATCCTTTTTTTTCTCACAGTCTTAGAATAGAAAATATAGTTCTGTAATGGAATTTTTATAAATACAAACAATTCGAAAAAAAAAAAACACATAATGATATTGTAAATAATTTACTTGTTTTGTATCACTTCCTATTAAAAGAAAAATATGGAGGCGTGGAACCAGACGGTGCCACAGCCCCTCCCCATTTACGAAATGGTCTACTTCTGCTTACGTCATTGGAATCATGTATTGATAGACGATTAAATTTTTATTTTTTTATTATTATAGAAATGGCTCGACTACTATTTGATATATTTTATGATGAAGAATGTGTAAGTGAAGATGCATTTTTTGAATGGTTGAAACATCCAGATCAATCTGAGACAGAAGGTTAGAAATCGAATAATAATTCTAAATCTAGTAAAATATATATATACATGTTTTAGGACATGCTGTTGTTGAAATGTCTACGAAAGACTTTTTTACTTGGTTACAACAAGCTGAAACAGAAGTCGAAGAAGGCGAAGAAGAAGAAGGAAATTAAATTAATATCATCAAAAGAATTTCTTTTTTGATGATTTGTTATTGTTATTCTTTCTTTCTTTTTTGTTATTAGACAATATATATGTGTGTGTGTTTTTTTTCGGTTTTTCTCTTTTCCTCATTCTCTTTATTTATTTTCTATTACATAAAACAAAACATATATTATATCTGTATACAACGCATGCGATTCATCATGGATTATCATGTCTCTTTTCTTCCGAATTGAACGTCAAAAAATCTGTGACTGACTTTCTCTCCCTATATTTCTTTGTTTATCTATATAAAACAACAACAACAACAACAACAAATTGAAAAGTATTCATATGATCTATGTCTTGTTTATCCTATATCATTCATCAGTTGTGACCGTTATTTCTTTTGTTTAAAGTATGATTTTGATGTGTGCAAAACAGTACTCTCTATCCTCTAAACACACATTTCTTTTTTTGTTCTCGGTGTACATTTAAAAAATTAAGCACACAAGTAGGATAAAAAACTGAATAAAACTTTTTAAGCCTGATCTATCGAAGTTTTCTGTTTGCAACAACTTAAAATAAAACATTATTTCCTACAACAGTACGTTTCTTTTTTTTTTGTCTTTGTTTGTGTCCGATCTTCTCTCTCTCTCTCTCCTCATATTCTTTTCCTTTGTGTTTTTTTTGTCTTTCGTTAAAAGGGTTTTTTTTCTTTCATGTTGTTGTTGGTTGATTTTTCTTTTTTCTATTCACCAAGCAATAAGAAAGAAAGAGACACACAAAATATGAAAAATTTTAAGTAAAAATACGATGACCATATTGACGAGATTCATTGGCTAATTGTAATGCAACACATAATGGACAACATGTAGATAAACAAAAATCTTCTCCAATTGAACCCTAAAATATTCAAACAAATTAATTTTTATCTTAATAAAACTACAAAAACTAAATTTATTACTATGAAATTTTAACAAAAAGAGAAGAAAAACATTCTACAATACTATTTAATATATGAAGTTATTTCTTATCACGTTTAGTTATTCAGATAAACTAAAAATTTGACTACAATCATGTATAAAATATTTGTCGAAATACGTAAAATAAAAAGTGCATTCAGTAGAGATATGTTCTAAAAGGAATGTAGGAGTAGAATAATATCAGGAGATGTGACTAGAGTAACTCATACTATTATTCTAAGCAGCAGTGGTTTATCTAGAGGGAGGACAGAGATGGCGGCGCCCTCCCAGAGAACGATTTTGCCTTCCCGAAAATTGCAATTTTCGTGCTTATACTATGTATTTCTCCTCCAGAAATTAGATTTTCGCACTCTCGGAAGGAAAAACCTAGATAAAACGCTGCCAAACAGTTTTCAAAACAGAATTCTTAACAAATGTTTGATTCAGGGGCGTAGCGAGAGGGTGGTGCACAAGTACCGTGCACCCACCTAGGCCAAAAAATATTTAAAGGGAGTACCGGTAAAGAACCTTGTCACAAGGCAAAAAACTATTTTCCTGTTAGTATGCACTCGTCATGCAAAATTCCTAGTTTAATTATCCGTATCTGTTGAGTCATACTACGATCTATTTCATAGTTTTTAATAAATAAAAAAAGATTTACTTGAATAGCATATTGTTGTCGAAATTTAGTTCTTAATTCCATTAATGGTGAACAATTAAGAAACCATAATAACCAATGTTCATTCATCATTGATGTTAATTCATGTCGAAAACAACACCAACATGAACAAGCATAACAAAACATATTAAAATCATCACAACATGAACAAAGACCAAATGTCCATTTATTTGTTCCTTTCCAATTTAAATGTGGACGACTTTGATTTTCTGTTGAAGGTTTTATCCATGTGTCTATTCGTGTAGGTTGTTGTTGAACTGTAACAGCAGATTTTACTGATTGCATATCACTATTCTGTCTATCTACATCATCAATTCTAACATCCTAAAAACATAATTTATGAATTTAATGTAAATCGTTGTATAAATCTTACTGATGTTTTCGGAACAGTAGTTGTAAAGAGATCTGTTTTTGATGTAGACGTATACTGAACAAAAACAATATTGTATTAAAACGAGATAATCAAAATCTTACAATTTGTTCGAGATTATTTGAAGATGTTCTCTCATGTCGTGGAATATCAGGTGGTATTAAATAAGATGTTGTGATGCTCTTATCCGTACGTTCTGGATTTACTTGATTTAACACTTGTCGTGGTATTCGAACTACTGAAACTCGTTTAGTTGCATATGACATGATTCAACAAATTTTAATAAAAGAAATTGTGACAGATATATACATGTATATATATACAAGATATGGTTTCGATTCTATATTAATAAATCGAACAAAGACAATTTGTTAGCTTTTCTATGATTTCAGAATGAATAAGTAATATCTTTTTTCCCATATTAAAAAAATAGATGTGACTTAGTTACATATGTTTTCAATGTAATCTTAGAAAAGATGAATATTATTAAGAGTAAATAATTGATTTTTAGTTTGTTTTGCATATTAATTAAAATTTTTGAATTCAATAGACGAATAAATATAAAATTTCATTCTCTCGAAATAAAATATCTTTTTTATATGATATTTCATGCATAAAAATAATTAATTCTACTACGGAGAACCGATCGTTATTAACTAAATAATACTATTTATTTATTTCCAAGTCAATAATTACCCTATTTCGTTTACAACCATATTTTACTATTAATATGGTAAAAATATTATTCTTTTTGCCGCATATTACACACAATTTTATCATGAAATTATCGAATGATTTTATCTCATAAAAAAGATAAATTAAAAAAACATTAGTTCTATACACGGTTGATTATTTTTTGTTTTTTAATAGACAATATAGTAAAAAAAATTTTTTTTAGAATTAAAAATAAGAGTTTATATTTACGACATCTAGAAAAATACAAAAAAAAAGAGAATTCAACAAAAGAAAAATAGATTTGAGTCATTATGAAACTTATTTCAATATGAGTAAACATTCATTGTATGAATAATTTTGCATTACGAAATAATTAGGCGTGGGTAAAATCAGATTTTTTTCGACTCGGAGTTGGATCGTTAAGAGTTTTATTCTCGTTTACATGAAAAATATTTAATAGTTATTGTTAATTAATAGATCGTTGTTTTTTTTTCAAATTATTTTTGTAATGCTTTAAAAGCATTCAAATCCGGAACAATTTATTTAAGATTTTATTTTTTAAAACAATATAACTAAAAATGGCACCGATACCAAAATTTTAGTATCTTGAGACCGGAACTGGTAAGAAGTTTTTTAAGTATCGCATCGGAATCAGACTCGTCGATTCCCATGTGGTATTGCCCATACCTGGAAATAATACATATTGGTTGACTTACTATTATTAAATATTCTGATTTTCTTAGTAGACGATGATAAATCCTATATTTACATGTTCGCCAGCAGTTGATGATCAGACTCTTTCATCAACTTGGTTACCTACAGATGAAGAACTTCGACGTATTAAAGAATTTCAAGAAATTGAACGGAAAGGAGATGCATTTCAACAATATCTTCGATTTGGTTCAGGAGAAGAACCAAGCATTGTATTGGATAATTTTCTTTTCTTAGGAAATAGAGTTCATAGTTCGAATTTAAATTTGCTCGAACGACTTCAAATTAGTAAATCATTAGTTTTAAAATAAGAGAAAATAATTACATGTTTTTTTTAGAACATATTATTAACGCAGGTGAAATTGATATTAGTGAAAAACTTCCTCACGATCGTTTTGATATTATTTACATTACAATGGATGATGATATTCGAACAAATATTAAACAAGTATATAGAATAATCTATGAATTGCGTTTTTAAAATATTTAATTTCTCTTTCTATAATTAGTATTTTGATCGTACAAATGAATTATTACACAATTATTATATGAAGAATGAACATTGTCTTGTTCATTGTGCTGCTGGTAAATTTAAATTTAATAGAACGATTCTTTTGAGTAAATCTCTATTTTAGGTATTTCAAGATCAGCAACTATCGTTTTAGCATATTTAATGAAAGTAATCTATTATTAAAATCTAAAGAAAATATTATATAGAATTTTTCTCGAAATAGCATCATCATAATACACTTAAAGATGCTTTTGATTATCTCTTAGAAAAACGTCCACAAATATATCCAAATGATGGTTTCATGTTACAACTATTACGTTACGAAAATGAATTAATTAAATCACGTGAAATTGTATCGACAGAAGAGACGAGCAAAGTAAATAATCCAATTGAAACAATACAAGAATTTGAAAAGAAACAAGAAAATCAAAACCAGTAGTTTATGACATATGATTTCCTTCATTTTTTTTGGATTAAATATATTTGAAAAGTGAAACATTATTTTATTTCTTCTTTTACCCGTAGCTATATTATAAATATCATATCCGTAGATAGTCACATGTACATCTTTAGAGTATGTGGTACAGGCACACGTGGGTGGGTGTGTAGTGGAGCGAATGTAGTTCATGACTATATGTTACTGTTACCCACGCCTTCACCCATATATTCAGGGGCACGCCCTTGTCTGGTCACGTGTCTATAATAAATTCACTGATGAACTAAATAACATTTTATTTACAACCGACAACTGAATTATTATTATTTTTTTTTGAATAATTTATAAATCATTTAGTTGTTAGTGAAGTTTTATTTAAGTATAATACTGAAATGATAGAACAAAAAAATGATGATTTATATGCACAAAAATAAGCAAAAATGCGTTCACATTTGCAAAGCAAAAGAAGAAAAAAAGAACTCAAATTTTCATTTATAACTTTTAAATAGGTACCATTTCTTCATTATCAATTTCAACTTTAATATATATTGTATCATCTTTAATATATTCAAGTGTTGACATTGCATCCAAATCTGTAAATTTTTGTGCTCCAAAACTAGCATTCCGATCTGTTATTGGTCGACCTAAAAATGGTCGATTTTCTTTGCATACATTTGGTTTAACAGCGTATGTTATATGACGACGATTATCCGGATCTTCACATTGATCAAGTAATGTAAATGTAACACGATGTGAAAATGGCCAAGTTAATAACGAATCATAATCTCCTCGACAAATACAAATAAATAATGAAACATTTTTTCCTTTAGCTAAAATTTAATTAATATAAGTGTTAATCTAAAGAAACAAAACATAATTTTTTATTTATTACCTTTTCCATCTCCACATAGACAGATTGACAATGCAAGACGATAACCATGACGACTAGTAGAAAACGGTGGGCTAAATAACGTTGTTTTTTTGTTTGAACGAGCTTCTTGAAGTCTCTCCTTAAAAACAAAAATACATTTCCATAATAATAAAAGAAAAAAACAACAAATATATTCATACTGAATAATGATCAATTTTCCATATATATTGAGCTCCATAATTTTTTTCTAATCCATTTACTTTTCGTGCTAAGATTTCAATCCAATTTTTCTGTTCGTTTGAACGTTCTTCATATAATTGTAAAAGTTTCTTTTGTAATGCAATTGTTTTACCAGCCATATTTAAATGAATACCAGGCGCTTCTTTCATATGTTTTTCAATATCAGGTCGATGACCACGATATTCACATCCACATTCATTAAATGGACAAGGACTTTCTTGTTTAGTACAATCATTTTCCAAATGATCTTGCATCTATAAATGAAACAAAATTATATTTTTTAATTGAAAATTTTCCTTGTTTTTTTTACTTTTCCTCGTGGATATTCTTCTGTTGAACATTGATTTGGACAAGGAATTTTAAATTCCGTACAAACATTCAAATGAGGAATTTCATCTTCGAATATAATACTTGTTTTACCTTTAATTGATTATAAAGAAAAATCTATTTATAAGCAAAAATTTTCTTTAACATACAAAATTCACAAGAAACTGTTCGCTTTGGACAATCATCCTTTTGATGTTTATTCATAAAACGTTTTTCAAATTTTGCACCACATCCATTTAAACAATCAACGGATATAAATCCACATGTTTCAAAATGTACTGGAAAATCTCGTAATGTTCCATCCCAATCACATCCTTTATCTTTATTCGTACAATAGACTTCTAAACTTTGTATATCTTTTTGTAAAGTTTTATCATTAACAAGTTTATCTTTTGATATCGGTACTTGACATGTTGGACAACGTGATGCAACACTAAATAAAAAAGAAGATACATATATGAAATTTACTTTTATTTGTCATACCGCATAATATCTGGTAAACAACTTGAACATACATAATGTCCGCAATCTTCAAATTGAACAGGAAAACGTAAATAATTCGAACATGATGGACATTGATATTTTGATGGCAATTCACCACTTTTCCATTTTGGTTCTGGTTCAGCTTTTCTAATAAAGTAAAAACAATAGATATATATATGTATATCTTTAATAGATTTATTTTAGATATTCTTAAAATTTAATCTATGTCAAACCTGTCAATAAGAGTTTTTGTTGAACCTTTTCTACTTGCCATTTTTGGGTTCTTTTTTTAAAATGTCATGCGTATTATTGACTAAGTCAAAAGAAGTTTTTGTTCTTAATTAAGTATGCGGAAGTGTCGGCTGCCAAATAGTAATGTGAAAAAAACGAGAATTTATTATTAAAACTTTAATCTTTGAAATTAGAAGATAAAATTAACACAAAAAATGATGATGATATACCTTCGAGCTAAACCTGTTGTTAATTGTGCTTTAGTCATTGATGAACCTGTACTACGTACGGATACTAAAGATCCATCATAAATAGGAATCGTAAGCGGTGATTCTGTCATCATTGTAAATGAGTTTTTTCTTTGTGAATGACAACGCAACTTTTTAAAATGTGAGAATAAATATTGTTTTCTCTTTTTTTTTCTTGCTTTTTGAGAAAAACGTCCTTTCAATATTTTATAAAGTGCTTCAAATATTCACTAGTTACTTACCATCTCTGCTCTTTTTTCCCTATTTATTAATTGATTTAATATAAATTAAAATGCTTTTATTAGGAGAAGGAAAAAACAAATCTACAAAAGATGTTTCCACGGTAAACAACTACTTCGTTTTTATTCTTTATTTAAGTGATGTGGATTTTGTTGTTGAGAGAAAAGAAAAAAAGCATGATTTAAAAAAAACATAGAAATAACTGACGTCTAAATATGTTTATTTATATGAGCACCGGTTGTATATATATCCAATAAGAATTAGATTTAATTGAAAGCATCTGATAAAAAGCTTATCAAACAATAATGTAGTCATGTTATGAGTAGTAGTCGTTGCTTTACGCCATCAAATTCACCGAGTATGGTTATATCATCATAGATGATTGATTTGGCATCCGTTGATATGTGGTACACAGTTGATGCGTAATGTTAGTAGATCAAGAGGAAAAATGAATTTGTCACTTCTCATTCTTATGGTTGATTGAACCCGTCAAAAGGATAAATATATAGACTTCTCAAACTCATTATATGTGCTATTGTTGATCGTATTCATATATATATATATATCGACATATTTTCTTTCATTGTTTTTTTTTCTTTTACATACCATCACATACAGACTTGCTTTTCGTGATATTAAAAAAGACAATAGAAATATTCTATTCATAGTATAGTTGTTAACAAAGAAAATAATTGCATTTATATGAATGCATCAAACACAATTTAATAGAATATTTATTTCGAAGAAAAAAAAAAGAAAAACATTGGATCAAACATGATGATCGTAAGTTTGAGTTTTTTTCTGTCCGTATACATTTATGTGATTGATTGATAGTCAATATATATCTAAGATACTCATCTTCTTTCCTTATTAAAAAAAAAGACGAGAAGGACAGCTGATAGAGAATAGTCCATCCATCACTATTAAACTTATTTTTCATCAGTTCATAGTATAATAAGTCTTATTACCTTTTGCCCTCTTTTGCTTCTCTTTTTTTTCTTTTTACCTTGACTTGATGGAGTGTGACCAACAACGTTATGATGTTTATCAATTAGAAAACTGTATTCTCCTCTCCCTTTTTTTCTCTTTATCAATACATGTTTATGTTTATTAGGCTCTCGTATTTTATATCGATATTATTCATTATTGACTTTTTTATCATTTGTTGTTATCAAGGAAAGAGAGATTGTATATTTATGTAAGTTAAATATAAATCAGAAATTGCTACTCGTTTTTTTATTCTATAGATATTGTGTATACCCTAAAGAGTGAATAAAAGTGATAATAGTGACGTAATAACAATAATTTTTTTGTTGCTTTCATTGAATCCTTGAGAAGACGCAAAGGGAACGACAACGACCTCAACAGAAGAAAAAAAAAGTGATTATTTTACTCTCCCCTCTCTCTCTCTCTCGCTCGTTTTTCTCCGGTTATACCTTCAAAAAATTGATTTCCGACCGTAACCATCACATCAACATATATCATACATTCTCTTCCGTCAATATCGAAATTATGGTTAAAGTAAGTCAACGATTTAGAAGTTTATTAAATCTTATTTTTTAATATACATCACACATACTAATTGAGTTCATTCTCTATATCATTAGATATATATCAGAGATCATTTTACTTGTCTAGCTAAGTTACTATCGCATCTTGATCTAATTCTATTGCTGTTTTTTTTTCTTCTATATAGAAATCAAAACAATGTGTATATGCATTGTTGAAGTGATTTGATGTTCTTTCTCGTTTCGTTTATTATTTTATTGACAATAACTAAAGACAGAAGAAAAAAAGATTATGAATAAATGATTTCTTAATATAAAAAAAAATAGGCGAAGAACTATAGGAAGATAGATCGCCCTTCAAATTTTTCTCTCTCTCTCTCTATCCATCTCGTTAGCCTTGTTTGTCGTTGTTAGGATAAGCAAGAATGGAGTAAAAGAAACCAGATGATGATATATGATAAGAAATATCTCTAATCGAGATGGTCGACAAATAGAGAGAAAAGAGCACGTATAACAAGCAAGTTCTTTTTCTTCTGTTTATTTATCCTCTAAAGATCATTTATTGTTAGTAGAACTACTAAACAACAATCAACATTCGATGTCTTCCCCAATATTAATAAAATCTTCGAATATACATATTCAAAAGGTATTTTGATAAATGTAATATATATTAATTTTGAGTTAATATATATTTGTCATTCTCCTGTAGATTAATAGTATTAAAATCTATGTTATGGACAGTAACAGATAGTTCTGTTTGTAACCGAATATTTTTAGGTGTCTGTCATTTTTGTCTTTTTTCTTCTATATTCATACGTAATATCTTCTTTATCATCATAAAACATATATATAATAATGTACAAAAACTCGAGAGATATTCGTTTGCTTTTTTTCTGAATGTTAAATTTAATCTTGTATGTATTTAGAAAATGAGTCCAAATTGTTTCGATACAATCTCTTCATCAGCTACTCAATCATCAACAACAATCTCATCATCAAGTTCATCTGTTCCACTTGTACCATCATCATCATCAACATCATCATCATCACATACAAATACACATAATACAGGTGGACATATTACATCAGTTATTATTGGTGATAGTGGTGTTGGAAAATCTTCATTAGTTGTTAGTTATACAACAAATGGTTTTCCAAAACAATATGTTCCAACTGCATTTGATAATTATTCTGTTGATATTTCTGTTGGTACTCAACCAGTTCATTTTGATATTTGTGATACGGGAGGAAAGGTAAATAACTCGACTAATGTAATAACCTTAACTTTTTATGATAAAAGATCTGATTGATAAATCTTATCTTTCAATAGAAGGAACACATACACAGGGTCAAAATTTGATGATAAGTTAATTCCAAGAATACAAACTACCATTCATTGATTGATATAATTATATATTTCTACTTTTTTTATTCTAGGAACAATTTTCACCATTACATAGCCTTTGTATCCCATATAGTGATGTAATCTTACTTTGCTTCAGTGTTGTTAATCCTCAATCATTTCAAAATGCAATAACATATTGGTTATCTCGTGCACGTCGTTCCAATACAAAAATTCCAATAATACTTGTTGGTACACAAATGGATTTACGATCTGATTTAAAAACATTATTAACACTTGATCAACAAAAATTACAACCGGTGACTGAAAAAGATGCACGATTATATGCACAACAAATTCATGCATGTACTTATATTGAATGTTCAGCATTAACAGAGAAAAACTTAAAAACTGTATTTGATACAGCTGTTTTAACGGCATTAGAATTTCGTGAAGCTAGTACATCATTACCACTTCCATCAAAATCAATTTTACCATTAATTGAACAACAAAATGATAAACATCGAACACGTCATCATACACATTCAAATAAAACATGGAGGAGATTAGTATCAGGTTGTATTGGTGTTTGAGAATCAATTATTAAAAATTTATTTACTCATATGTGTGTTTTCAGTGTTGTTGTTGTTGGTTTTTTTCTTTTGTATTGTGAAAATAAGTTTTTGTCGGTCGCTGATTTATTTTTTTTTCTTCTGTCTTCTTATACATACATATATCACAATTACATATATATAGGAAAAAGAGTATTTATCAAAATATCTTAATAAAGAATAAATAAGAGTTTTAACAATAGTAAATTATTAACTAATCAATAAAATATGAATATAGAATAATATTTTTTTAACGTCAAATCAAATGTATATTATGTGTGCAATCGGAGAGGATTAATTGTTATCATAATAACAAAAACTGAACGATATCGGATATTATGAAGGATCAAACATAAATAATCAATCGATCGTATATAAGTTTGATGACCTTTTTTGTTTTCTTTAGAGTAGTTTTTCTGTATCATTTAGCAATACTCTAGCATTTCATACTTGATTTCTCTCTGTCTCCTTCTCTACACATCGAATAGGTCAAATCATTGATTAGAAATTTATTTAATAAAAGAGTAATTTCAAAAAAATTATCTTATTTTCAATGGAATAATAACAAAATAATTGTTTCTTTTCATGTATGTCCTTATAGAGAAAATATGATTTGATTTATACAGTCAATCATATATTTTAGTCTATTTTTTACCTGTAATTTTGTTTACCAACAGAAACTAATCGTTTGACATATGGATAAAATACAAAAAAATAACATGTATTTTAATGATTAATATTATAGAAAATATCGATTGAATCTTATAACCCTTAGGCGATGCAATAAAGATTAAAAAATAAAAAACACAAGTTTCAGATAAGAAAAAAAAAATTATTTTTATATGAAATTAATAATTTACTTGAATGATGGATTATTCTTCTATTTATCAATATCTGACAATTTTGATTTTTGTATATTTTCTAACTTTAAACATATCAGAATGATTGTCATATTATACTCTAATGTTATGTATATGTGCTTAGAAAAATAAGTAATAAAAGAAAGATATCAATGTTGTATATTTCAACACCAATTTTGGCAAATATATAATGCAGGATTTATGCTAAGGATATAATTTTGTATATTTCTGTAACGAACATCATACCACAGAAAAATGTAAAATAAACAGTCATGTCTCCTATAAATTAATAGCTGATCCGCCATCCTTTTCCATTTAACTGCTAAAGATAGAAATTGATTTTCTTTTAAAGCGGTCAAAATACTCAAATAAACTGCTTTATATATATAGTGGTTTAAAACTCAATAAAATGATGGGAGTCAGAAGAACATTTACGAATATAATCAGCCACCACTTCTACTCTAGAGTTGATTCATTCACATCTCAAAAAAAAATCTAATAATATTATGAATTTTGTAATAATTTGCTGCTTTATCAGCCATCAGATATGAAAGGGGTAATTTTTATAAATAGATATTCGACTTAGCATGATGATTCTAGCATTCAATTATTTGACTTGTGGCGTCCTCACACAATTATTGTATTGATGGTGACAGAATCAACCATCCACTATAATATTATAGTGAGTCACATTTTAATAACTCCGTCATCGATCAATAGTTATAAGCTTTCATCCGATCAATGAACGCGAACTACTCTTTTCTAAACAATAGATTATTTCAGAATAACAAGAATAGTTATCTATAGTACATAATTGACATCGATTAGACATGATAGAAAACAATTAAAAGAAAGAAATCAATCATTTAGTATTTTGAACATTAATTTTGTTTGCTTTTTCTCCCATTATATAATACAAAAGTTCGAATTTTTTCTTTTCTAAATATGACTATCGTTTATTATTAATTCTATCTCTATCAATATGCTAGTTTAACATAAAAATAAGAATAATATAGATGTATAAAATAATTTAAATAGTTGTTGTTTGTTTATCTTGAGAACTTTGAAGAATTTCATTAATATCATGAGGATTGATTTCAACCAGAACAGTAATATTATTTGAATCAATAAGAATTGCTAGATAAGTTTTACCTTGTTTGGGTTCATTGACTTCATCGTCATCAATTGCAGCTTGCTTATTTTCTTCATTATTTTTATCTTCTAATTTAAATTTTAAACCTTTTGAACTTTGTAGATATTTAAAATGTGTACCATCTTCTATTTGATTTAGATTACCACGAATAACTTGAATATTTTCAAAAGTTAATTCATATAAATTGTTTGTTTTATCAGTTAAATCACTTTGTACATCCAAAAGTACGGCAATAAATGCTAAATTAGCATTGGAAAGATGTTTAATTGCTTGTTCCTTACCTTGTGAAACCATACTTTTTTTTCTTTTGTTTATTCGTTAAAATAATTTCTATAACAGAAAAATGAAATATAATCTTTGATGCACATCGTTTAGAAGAGAATAGAAAGAAGAAAAAGAAAACTAATTGACTTTTTATGTTTTGTTTCTCTACATAGAGACAATCAAATGTACTTAATAATATCAATATTTTTAGATTTTTCATTTTAACGATGGCTGGTATGAGCAAATTACCCGCTATATATCGCCATGGTTTTGTATTAGGTAGGATGATATATTTTGAATTCTATATTAGAAAGAATTTTTTTTAATATTAGCAACATCAATGGCGGTATCATATTGGATGACAGTGAAATGGCTTCGTCAACGTTCTAAACAGTTAATTGTTTTGTACAGAAAAATATTTTATTTTAATTTTTTAATTTAGATTATTAGAAAAAGATATCAATTCATCTATGAAATCTGTATGTTTTCTTCTTTTTTATTTTGTTTATAAAATATTATTTATATTTAGCATGTAGCTAAGAAAAACCAAAGTGTTGCTGTTGATAAAAGATTTTTTCGGTATAAAAATATTTAATAATAAATAATTCATTTGTTTTTCTTTCCTATTAGAAATCTAATTGCTTTACTTAAAATTCTTGTTCCGAAAATTTTCTGTGGCGAAGTAAAATTTATCAAAATATTTAGTTTTTTTTATATTTATTCATATTTTCTAGAGTTTATTCCTTGCTCTTGTTGCTGCGTCACTCATAGCACGTACTTATGCTGATGTATGGATGATTAAAAATAGTACATCAGTAGAAAGTGCAATTATTGGACGAAATGTACCTTTATTTAAAGAAAATCTAGCGCGATTTGCCTATGCAATGCCATTGGTAAAATATAGAAGATAGTTATTTATATTCATGATTACTTTTTCTTTTTAAAATTTAGATTGCATTCGTTAATAATGCTCTTCGAGTAAGTACAGAACTATTAAAATAGGATTTATCATACGTGTTTTTATAGTATACTCTTGAAGAACTTAAATTACGTTTTCGAAAACGTTTATCATTATATTTATATGACCAATATCTTAAGTAAAACAAAAATTTAAATTAATATGTCGAAGAAAGTATTTTCGTTTTTTTTGAAGAGGATTTACCTATTATCAAGTTAATACACTTGATAGTCGTATTAATAATATTGATCAATTATTAACACAAGATGTTGAAAAATTCTGTTCAAGTGTTGCTGATCTTTATACAAATATTTCAAAAGTAATTTTATTGGATGATTTAATATATGTATATATAAAATTTTCTCTATTTAGCCATTTTTAGATATAATTATTTATGCAAGAAAACTCTCAGGATCAATAGGTCCAGGTGGACCATCGTTATTAGTTCTTTATTTAGTTTGCTCAGGTCTTGTTTTAACAAGGTAAAATATTTCATGAAATTAATAAATATGAATGAAGATTTTGTATATAATAAAAGATTACGTCGTCCTATTGGACGTATGACTGTTGCTGAACAACAATTTGAAGGAGAATTTCGATATGTTAATTCACGTTTAATAACAAATTGTGAAGAAATTGCATTTTATAATGGTAGTCGCCGAGAAAAAATGATTATACGTGATGGATTTGAACGATTGGTAGATATAATAATTTTTATTAACAAAAAAAAATGTTTTATATTTTTTTTTAAGATTAAACATTTACGAAGTTTAATTATCTTTCGATTAGTTATGGGTTGTATTGATAGTGTTGTTGCAAAATGTAAGTTAATTTACGAACAATAAACTTTAGTATTAGAGATTTTAAAGATATGTCATAATTACTTGAGAAACATTAGAAATCAGACAGATAATGTATCATTCATCAACTTGGCAAACTATCGTAAATGACAGATATCAATAAAAAAAAGTACTTAGTTACTGTCTGTAATATTCTCATGACAAATTGATACGACAATAAAAGTTCGTAATTCTGATACGAAAAAAGACAGTTTTATTGATAAATATTAATTAGATTACATAGTTACAACATCTATAGATATACCTTCAATAGTATATATTTCTCACTCTTTTCTATTGTTAAATTATATTTTCATCAATGTCAAAAGAAGAGTATCTGAAGTGAACTCTCACAAAACGACATTTTTCTCAATCTTTTTATAAAATTTTTATATTAATGTCAATCTATTTTAATTAAACTGAAGATTTCCTCTGAAGTTCAATTCTCATTCTGTTGACATGATTTCGTTTCTAAAAACCAAGCAATTTTCGTTTTTTTTATTGATAATCTATATGACTGCTTCAAAATGAGTGTCATATCTAAAGGTGTAAACCGTGCGGCTGAGCAGCCGCCGCCGATGGTATTCGAAATTTTCGAGCCGTCACTGCTGTAGAACCTTGGAATATCAAATCCGCACCGCCGAACATTTTTAAAACTTAGCCCCGCCGCCGATTACTCTATCAGCTTACACCTCTAGTTTTATCACGATGAAATCTTAAGAATCTCTATGATTAATGTAGTTGAAAAATTCTTTGTATATGTCGAGTTACGAATGAATAAATTAAATTATTTAGATATATCAACATGTGTCGGATATTATGTTGTTAGTCGACCATTTTTGGATCCATTGAATACAAGACATGCCAATAGTACATATAATCAAATTTTAGAGGTGAATAAAATGAAGTGATTTTTAGAGTAGTAATGAATTTTTGTTTTTTGTGTAGGATTATTATTCATCCGGTCGAATGTTAATGCGACTTGCTGAAGGTATGATTTTTTGTAATATTTAATACACAGATTTAATTTAATTTTTTTTATATTTTATTAGCTGTTGGTCGTTTGGTAAGAGATGTTTATTATTAATAGTAGATTGAAAAATATAATTGATTCTAGGTTCTTGCTGGTCGTGAATTAACAAAACTAGCTGGGTAAGAATTAAATTAATAATAAGTATATATATATAATGATAATCTTTTAATTAGTT
This sequence comes from Adineta steineri, assembly GCA_905250115.1. Taxonomy (NCBI): domain Eukaryota; kingdom Metazoa; phylum Rotifera; class Eurotatoria; order Adinetida; family Adinetidae; genus Adineta; species Adineta steineri. Next base: position 45,188 of record CAJNOI010000479.1, read on the forward strand.
TCACAACACGTGTTACAGATTTAATTGGAGTTTTATCTGATGTCAATCAAGGTAATTGTGTTCGAACTGGAATTAATAATACTACAATGGGCAACAGAAATGATCAAGGACAAATTCGTACACAAGATGGAATTATAAAGTAATAAAATTGGTTTTTGAAATTAGATTTAATATAATTCATTTTTTAGATTTGAAAATGTTAAACTTATGACTCCAAATGGTAAGATTATATTTGATTGATTGTATCGCAGAATTCCACGTTAATATATATGTTAATAGGTGATGTTTTGATTGAAAATCTTAATTTTACGGTACGATCAGGTCAAAATGTTATTGTTGTTGGACCAAATGGATGTGGAAAATCAAGTTTATTTCGTACAATTGGTGAAGTAAGATATTTTATAAATTATATTATCGATTTCATTATATATATCTATTAGTTATGGCCAATTGCAAGTGGAACTTTAACAAAACCAGGTAGTGGACATCTATTTTACATTCCACAAAAACCATATATGATAATTGGTACATTACGTGATCAAATTATTTATCCTGATTCACATGGTGATATGCATCGTAAAGGAGTTAAAGATGAAAATTTACGTGAATTACTTGATAAAGTACAATTAACTTATTTAACACAACGAGAAGGTGGTTTAAGTGGTGTACAAGATTGGATGGATGTACTTTCAGGTGGAGAAAAACAACGTATTGCCGTAAGTATTTAGTTTGTTTTCTTTTTCCAACGAAAATTTTAAATCAAACATACATATTCTAATCGAAAAAACAGTTTTGTTACAAAAATAGTTCTATTTTATAATATAACCACAATTATATATGCGTCTATTTCGATATTGATGATTTATATCAATATAAATTTTAAATTCTTATAATTAAGATGGCACGTTTATTTTATCATAAACCTCAATTCGCTATACTTGATGAATGTACAAGTGCCGTTTCAGTTGATGTTGAAGGATTTATGTATGAATACTGTCGAAATGTAAGTAGTTATTAAAATCTTATATGTTTGTTTTTATTATTTAAATAATTTCTTTTAGGCTGGTATTACTTTATTTACTGTATCTCATCGAAAAAGTTTATGGAAATATCATGAAGTAATGAATATAGATTATTTTTTTAATTGAAAAATATTTCTCTTCCTCTTATTTTAGTATTGTTTATATATGGATGGTCGTGGAAGTTATACATATACAAAAATTGATGAGCATACTTCGGAGTTTGGTTCTTAACAAAACCAAAAGAAAGAGAACAACAACAATTTTTTTTAGCGTTTTGTTTTATCTGTGATCGTGTCTACCAAAAAAAAGTCATTTAATAAATATCAAAGTTTTAAGATATTGAAAGAGATTTTATTCAAAAATACGCGATAACGTAGAACGGAAATATAATTGCCAAATGATTATCTTTTCATAAATAAACTGTCAAATGTCATATGTATTCACATTTTGGTCATCTAGGATATGATTAAAGCGAATGTCTCGGTCTTCAAGTCTCTACCAGTTAATATTTTCAATTTCAAATCTTGCTGATGCTACGATTCACTTAAGGGTCTAGGTATGGGTGAGAATATGATTAAAAACTGCTATAAATTATATGGCAATCACAACTGAATCATTTAAAATCCCAGATCGTTTTCTTGAAGGTGTGGGTGTGGGTGTGGGTGTGGGTGTGGGTGTGGGTGTGGGTGTGGGTGTGGGTGTGGGTGTGGGTGTATCCCCTTCATTCACACTTACCCTCACCCACCCATCCGTCCTCAAGATACTACTGTAGATAACACATCTATGTGCAAATCACACTGACATTTATGTACTTTATGAAAATAAATTCTTTCAACGTTTTTTCAAATATTTTGGTAAATAGTAATTATCTTTAATATTTCTTATATGAAAAAGTTTATTTAAATAACTGATGTATGGAAACAACAATACAGAAATGATTTACATAAAAATTTTATGTCTTTTTGAATGATGTCAACCAACCATCTTCCTTATCCTTCAGCAATGGTTTTCGTGTACCATCGTAGCCTGTTTGTCTCATCCAGTT
>CAJNOI010000480.1:0-47200 GCA_905250115.1 Adineta steineri
CATTTCTAGAATAACCTTTAAAAAAAACTTTATAACTTATGTTCTAGTTTACAGTGTATAGGAATTATAACATTTGTTCAATATAAAACATGTTTGACATCATATATTTATGAGGAAGGAAACATGTTATTACATCATTTTTTTTCTCGTACAGAAGGACACAATCAAAGGAAAAAAGGCGAATGAAGAAGAATAGAAAAAAAAGTCTTTTTTAATGTATAAAGAATAAGAAAGAGAAAAAAAACCGCGAGGTGAATATATTATGTTCTGGTATGAGTCAAACATTTTTATGCAAATTTATATAAAACTACTCTCTGTAACCTTCATAAGAACATTAATGACTTTTTTTTGTTATATATATTACTATTTTGTGTCACAATAAAAATCAATCGACGATAATAAAATAAACTTCTAATATAAGTAAATATTTTCTTTTTATTAATATTTTAATAAATAGAATATGATAAAATCTATTCTTTTTTTTTTTGAATTTTTATATAGAATTAATATAGACATCATAAATAAGAATCTTTTATTGTTCTAATCTAGATTTTATTACGAAGATTAGATATTTAAATCATAAAATAAGTTACTTAATTTGACTTCTAAGTGTTAACTTAATTTTACTATTTAGCAATAAATGAAATTTTATGATACAATATAGAACACGTTAAACTATAACACATTTATACTGAATATATTCGATTTTATTTCTCGTAAGAAAAAAATAAGTAAGATTTTTCAAATATTTCGAGAAATTAGTTTAAAAAAAGATTGCAGCTTGATAACGATTACTATTTTGAACATTTAAGCAATAGATGTCATTAACAAATGGTCAATATAACCAAACAAATTCTCGTCGTCGTTATACTCTTCAACCATCAATACATAGACAACAATTAAATCCAAATAATTCCATTTCTTATTCATCAAATTCTAAAAGACATTCATATAATAATAAATATGAAATAAGATCTTCTACAGATGAACAAATTGATGATCCATGGGTTAAAGAATTACTTCAACGTGATATTGATTTTTCTAAATTAGATCATCGATCACCTCCAATTCAAATAATAAATATTAAAAATAATTCGAAAGCAATATCACAACATTTTTCATCTAATCAGAATAATTTTAATAATAGAATAAAAACGTCATCTTCTCAAAATCATTTCCGAACAAAAGAAAATTTCATCCCATCAAATCAATATCGTTTATCTGAATGTAAGATGAATTATTTCTTAAATATTATATTTTTACTTTTAATTTTACAGCCAATCATCATCCATCAAGAAAATGGATTATTGAACAATTACCAAAATCAAATGACTTTTCTTTATATAATAATCAAAGAAATTCCAGACAATATCATTTACGAAAACCAAATATTGATGAAGAAGAATCCCTTATTCAACAACAACGAAAAAATTCAGTTCATTATAAACAATCCCAACATATTAATACAAAGTAAAAAGATTTACTTTAAAATTTAAATAAATTTTTTTATTCTATCACACGTCACCTAAACTGATTAGATGTATTTTCAAAAATTCGATTATCTCCTAGGCTAGAATGATTTCCCCTACTAACGTCGAAAGATGCAAATGTCGAAATACTAACGGAAAAAGAGTGGGTGAGGGTGCGTACCTGGTATTTATCTTGTACCCTTATCAACGCCCAGCACTGTCGGGAATCTTTTAGAGTTGCGGAATGGAGATAATCATACCTCCCACCCCTTCCGGTACACGATAGCCCTGCCTAGACATTAAATGTTTCACTATAGTTCAAACCAGAATATTCAATAGAGACTCAAATTTGGAGGGATCATCTCTCCTCCGGTTCGCGACAGCCTGCATACATCCACATTGACCCTCACACGCATTGATATTGTATATTAACAATATACTGATGGTCTAACCAATTTTTCTAAGGTTCTTACCAGATTGACGTACCTCGTGAGGAAATAAAACTTTCAATCGCTACAAATTGATTGATTAATTCAAAGTCTTTTTTGTGAAGGAGAAACTTTTTCGATGAAATAAATTAACGATTTATGGATTCTACCTATTTATTTGTTAATTTTGTAAAAATCGATTATTAATTTTTAGTGATGAAGAAGAAAATAATGATAATAAAAGTGGAGTTAAAAATATTTGGAATTTATTTTCTGGTAAAGAAAAACGAAATATGTTTATATATATATTAGGAATAATGTTGTATAAATTTGGATTAGAAGCATTTAATGGTTCAATTGTTAGTTTAGCAACAAATCGTTATGATCGTGATGCATTTCATGCTGGAATTTCAGCTCGTACATTTGAAAAAGTTGGTTTATTAGTTGGAGTAAATCAAGCATTTCAATGTATTGGTTCAATATTAATTGCTCCATTAATAAAACATTGGCCAACACGAACTGTTTTATCAATATCAATATTTATATTTTCATTATTAACAGCATTACTTATGATTGTTGATGCATCAACTGGTGGAAAAATTAAACCATCTAATTTTTATCCAATGTATGAACATGATTATAGTTATTATGGAAGTTATCCAACAAATATTATAATACCAATATATTGTTTAACTGGTATTGCTTATGGAATGGTTGAACTGATTCGACGAATAATTCCTCGTGATATTGTTGGAACTGATGAAGAAAAATTACAAAGAATGGATGCATTAGTACATGTTTTTTATGAAATAGCTGGTGTTAGTGGTGCCTTTCTTACTGGTTTGGTTCTAATTCCACGTTTAGGTAATAATTATGCTTTTATAATAACACCGATCTTATTTACTTTATCATCAATTGTTTGGTTTTTTATAAATTCATATGGAACTAAAACAAATATTTCGAATGATGATATACCTGGAGGAAATAATAATGAAAAAACAAATTATTTTAAAGCACTTATAAAAGGATTTCTTTTATTTGGTGAATCAGTTTATATTGGTGGAAAAATCATATTTTCAAATCGAAAATATATTTGGTTATTTCCATGTTATTCCTTAACACTTTATGTACATCGTTATATAGAAAATGGTATTGCACCACAAATAGCTAAAAGATATTTAAATAATTCCGAATGGTCACAAATAATTGTTGGTGGTTCGAATTTTGGTGAATTACTTGGAGCATTATCCGTGTTTTTTTTAACAAAAAAAATTCGAAGTCCAATTGTATGGTTAAGATTAGATTGTTTATTATTATTAATTGTATGGTACATACCATTTTATAATCCATCTTCTATATCAATTAAACATGCATGGTTAATTGCTTTATCGTTTTTACCATTTGGATTTGGTTCAGCTGGTGATGATGTTTCATTAAGTGCACATATTCAATCAGCATTAAGTAAACCAGAATTAAAAAATAAAGATGTTTCATCATTAGGTGCTGTTATGGCATTTCTTTATTCATCTTATATTATTTTATATGCTATTTTAAATCCATTACTTGGAAAATATATTGATTCAGTTTATAATACACATCAAACAATTCGACCAGCATTTATTTATACGGTTGGTATGCAAATATCTATTATTTCATTTCTTGTTTTTATATCAACTTTTATTCCACGAAATTCTTTTAAATTAAATCCATCTTTAGAATAAATATATTTTAACATTTGCTTTTTTCTATCTTTTATATACAAGTTTTGTTTAAAAATAAATTTTTTCTTCATTGTACCGCTATGAATTATAGAACTTTGATATTATTTATTTGGATTAATTAATTGTGAAGTAGGATTTGAAAATAAACAATTAATTTAGCTTTTAACTTTACAAAATACTTATGTAATAAGAAAAAAATATTCTAAAGATTACGTTATCAAGGGATAAATATTTGAGAATAGAATATATTTTCTTTTATTTTAATTAATATATGTATTTATTCTTAGTTTAAAATAAAAAAAATATTATAATTATTAAAATTCTTCTTCGGTAACTGAAGGAGTTCGTTTATTAATTTTATGAGGTGCTAATAATGCAATACGTCGTTTTTTAATTTCTTCTTCATCACGATGTAATTGAGCAATTTTTTCTATAGTTGATTCTTCTATACCAAGTTCTTTTCCAAGTTGGGAAATAGCTTTTCGTTCATCTTCATGTAATTCGGAATCTGCTGATGCTGCTTGAAATGCATCATAGATAAGAAAATGTTTAACTGATTCAATAAATGAACGTTGAAATTCTAATAAAGCTCCCCAATCATCATCTGACGGTTCATATGTTTCAAGCATTTCGAGAAGTTCATCAGATGCACCTAGAAAAACAAAAAATATTAAATATTTATCTTATTAAATAGCTAACCTAATGCAGCTCGTTGACCAATAATCCATTCACGTTCAGAAGGTGCAAGTTCACCATCGGCAGCGGCTATACGAAAGAGTAATTTACTGTAAATTTCATATGAACGAGTATGTGGTACTTCGTTTTCACCACGAGTATAATTTAATACCCATTTAGCTACATTTTTGACTCGTTCGTCTTCCATCGAAGAAAATTTCTTCTATTATAACAATGTCACCTTGTTTTTTTTTTCTCTAAAAGAAATATTTTTCTTTTACATAACAAATAAAATTGTATTGATTTCATATGTCGCCGTTTAGACAATCAACCGCGATTTATAATCATCACATAAAAACAAAATCATCAGTGAAAACGTTGATTTTCGTCACATGGTTTTATTTATTCGATAATAATATAATATAATATATCTTTTTTTTGTATAATTGTATTCACTGATGCATATTATAACAACAGAATACAGTTTCATACGTGGATTCAATCAAGCATATCATAATAATAACATTAGACGAATATTTCTTATCAATATTAGATATTCGAATCATTTTTAATTATAAAATAAAATATCTAAATAACAATTATTAGAACAATTTTCTTAGATTTGAAAATTAATCAAAGATTAATGAAACATGTTTCCCATATAATTGTTTGAGTAAATTTCATTCATTTAATGTAATATTATTTAGTAATTTTTCTTTGAATAGATTTAATAATTTTTTTTATGATATTTAAAAATAATTCAATTTCCAGAATTGAATGCAAAACTCACGAAAAATGCATGGTATATGTCATATTTATACAAATGATAAAATGACATTATTCTTATCTTTTTTTTTTATTTGACTTTAAAGTGCGTGAGTGATATTTTATTAGAAGAAAACCTTGTGATAAAACATTTTCGTTCTACAATTGATATATAACATTTTTTTTTGTCTTCAAAATGAATATAACAATACTTGATGATTATTCTGATACAATTCGTACACTTGAATGTTATCGTAAATTAAATAATCATAATGTAACAATATGGAATGATCATGTACAAGATATAGATATACTTGTTCAACGACTTAAAAATACTGATGTATTAGTATTAATTCGTGAACGAACACATATAAGTGGTGATCTTCTTAAACAATTACCTCGTTTAAAATTAATTAGTCAACGAAGTGTTTATCCACATATTGAGATTGATGCATGTAATCGTTTAGGTATTATTGTTTCTTCTAATCAACATACTGATAGTCCATCATATGCTACTGCTGAACTTACATGGGGACTTATACTTGCTGCTATGCGACAAATTCCTCAACAAATGGCTGCACTTAAAATAGGTAAATGGCAAATTGGTATTGGTAGTACATTACGTGGAAAAACACTTGGTATTTATGGTTATGGAAGAATTGGAAGTACAGTTGCAAAATATGGTGAAGCATTTGGTATGAATATACTTGTTTGGGCACGTGAACCTTCACTTTGTCGTGCACGTATTGATGGTTATGCAACAGCAAATAATAAATCTGAATTTTTCAAAACATGTGATGTTCTATCACTTCATATGCGTTTAGTTGATGCAACACGTTCTATGGTTACTGCTAAAGATCTTGATTTAATGAAATCAACTGCACTCATTGTTAATACTAGTCGAGCAGGATTAATTGAACCAATGGCATTGGTTAATGCATTACGTTCTGGTAGACCTGGTATGGCAGCTGTTGATGTATATGAAAATGAACCAATGATTGATACTAATAATCCTCTTCTTACAATGGATAATGTTATTTGCACACCTCATATTGGTTATGTATCAATTGATGAATATGAAATTCAATTTTCGGATATTTTTCAACAGATTTTAGCCTATGTTGATGGTACGCCTATTCATGTTATTAATCCACAAGTTCTCAATCATTAATTTATTTCTTTTTCTTGTCTATAAAAACGTATAAATTTGAGTATAATTATCATTTAATTAATAAAATATTCGAAATAAAATGACAAATATATTATTTTCTATCAATTCTTATCAAATTCAATGAACAAAAATCATCAAGTTAAAAACCGTTAATAAAAAAATATAAAATAAAATATATTTTTAGAACTTCGAAAAAACGAGTACAGATTCATATTTATGAAATATTCAAAGAATGGATTGAAAGAATAAAATTTCTTATGGAATATCACAACAAACACATCAGATAGAATGTTGTTTCCATAAATAGATATAATGCGATTTTCGATCACCCTTTGTAAATACTACTTATAAATGAACTTGATATTGATTTATTGCCAAATTCATCAGGGATGTTGCGAACTGATTATAAAACAATTTCTATCTCTACGACTTCTACTTATGGTAAAATATTAATTGTTTAACCGTTTACGGCCGGCTACCAGAAGACAACAAGCAAAAAGTTATCTTTCTATATATTCTTTGTTGTTTAGTTATAGGGATCAATTTTTCACTGCCGACTTTTTAAAAAATGCCGTACGTTCCTATGGTAAAATTGTTCCCGTTTGGCAACATCCGGCCGGAAAGGGTTAATCGATGTATTTTGCAAATTTAGATTGATTGAAAAATTTTCTTTAAACACTATTTTTATCTTTTATTTACACAAACAAATTAATTACAGTCTTCACAGAATGCATAATAATAACAAGAAATAATATTAATTGTAGGATGAGCGTTCACCTAGATGAATTTTTTTGATAATTGTCATGCAATTTAATGAATTATTCTGACTATTAAAAAATTATATATACATATTTATAGTAAAAATGAATGCATATCTCCTATAATAATTTTTTTACTGACAGTTGATTTGAATAGACTCATCGTATCGCAAATAAATAATTTAACGTTAGATTTGGTAAGATTACATGACATTATATTTCAATTTAAAGAAGTTGTATATAGAATAATGCCTAGAAAATCATTATAGACTTTTTATTAGAAGATTTGCCTTTCATTATTTTACACTAACACAATCAAAACAAAGCATTTTTTTCTCTTCTTTAGTATTTCTTTATAATAGTCAACATATACTATCCACGAAGAGAGGAAAGAAAAAAGAATTAATTAGTGATAGGATGTGACTATTCTGTGGAAGTATTCTTTCCTTTTCAAATTATTCAATTACTTATTATATGATAAGAATAATCAAGGACAAATATATATGTATATAAATCTTTTCTTTTCACCCACATTGACCCACTTATCTGCATATCCTCTTGTGTTTATAATAAGAAAACAGAGATCAACATTTTTATAATTATTTAACATTATCATTCAACGAATTTTTCTGCTTCTGTTGAAGTCTGTGCGTGAGTATCTGTTTGACATATTAATTAAATTAAGAAAAAAATTTTTTTTGTTTTAATATTACCAGGATGATAAATTTTTTTTTCGAAATACGTCACTTACCTAATAGTTCTTTAAACCTCTAATCTAAGTCAGCAATACTCATTAAAAAGCTTATTTTTGACGGCTGACAGTCTAAGTGCGAGTAATTAAGCATGAGAATGCAAAGTATTTATCTTATTCAGGACAAAAATAATGAATCAATTAAAAAAACAACAGATGCATTAGTTTCTTTTATAATTTGTTTTGCATCTATTCATTTTTCTGTAGTTTAGAAAACAATTTTTTATTCGACAGATAAATCTTGATATTTGTCAAAAATAAGAAATCTATTTAAAAACACATTTAGAAAATGTCTTTTTTTTTAAACAAGTAACGCTCAGCTCTTTCTCGTAGAAATCGCATTACTAAACAACTATCAAGCTATTGATTTATATAATTAAACAAAACAGAAGTCAGATTTGAATTTTTCGGTGAATCCTTATAAAAAAAATTCCTTTTATATCTTTACCTAATTTTTAGATCAATCAGTGAAGTGCGGACAAACAATTTATTCTTGCAAGACTCTTCGCTAGGAGAAAAAGAATAATTAAGTTATTTCAACACTTCTCGATCCTATGAGACATTCTTTGAGTTAAATAATATTATAGAAATAAAAAATTTATTCTTAATAAACTTTTTTTTAATGATAGACATTTTTATGCTAATTACTTCGTATGTTTAAATATTCAGATTTATTCTTTCATGTATGATCTACATTCATCAATTTTTGAGAAGTTAACTAATCTAAAACTCATATTGAATATTTTCAGATCTCCTATTATTGTTGATAACTAATCAATCGAATTTATTAAATATGTCAAAAAATTTGTGGTGGTCAATTCCTCTTGAATTACTTTTACTTACATTTAGTTTTATTGGTTTAATTAGCAGTTTAATATTTATATTAATTGTAATAACTCGATATGAATTTCGTCAAAATCTTACTTTACTTCTTGCTATGAATTTAAGTTTTGGAGGATTAATAACATGTGTTTCAATGATATCTCAAGGTATTCATATGATGATGAATTCGCCAGAAGATCGATTATGTCCATATCGTAGTTATTTCTTTACAGTCGGTGGTTTATATATATTCGAAGCAGCTGCATTACAAACTTTACATCGATTAATTGTTATTATTTTTGTTCATCGTCGTCAATGGCAAAATCGTTGTTTATTTTTCTTTTTAGCTCTAATACAATTAATACTTTGTTTATTAGGTCTATTACCATTATTATTAACGAATCGATTTCCATATTATCCTAGTGCAAATGCATGTTATATCGCTTTAAATGATATTTTTGGAGTTTTATATCCAGCAGTTAGTTTTTATTTTACTCCATTAATATTTCAATCTATTTGTTCTTATTGGATTTTACGATATGTTTCTCGAAAATATCAAGCGAGACGAAAACATGATAAGATTAAAAAACGTATTTATAAAGAAAAACGAGTTTTAGCTCGTTTATCGTTACCAGTATTTCTATTACTTAGTGTTGGACTTATTTTTTTTGTATTCTTTTTTGCTACAATATTATCAAATGATCAATGGCAAGCTCCATCTTATGCCCTTCATCTTAGTTTTATGGGTAGTTCAGCTGCAACTGGATCGTCTATGTTGGCTAATCTTATATTAACTAAACCAGTAAAGAAAATTCTTTTATCTTTTTTACCAAAACATCCGAGATAAACTCATATTTTATTTCGTTATTTAACCATATTATAATAATTATGTCAAATATTTAAACTTAAAAGATATTTACATATATTTATTATTATTTTTCGAAAAAAAATGATATAAAACGGGTGATACAAAAGTTTTTGTTAAAATAAAAAATATCTATTTTGAATAATGAAGAAATTGATATTTGAGTATTTTTCAAGAGTAGTTAATTATTTTATACCTTACTTAACAAATTCTACATCATTTTCGTTGAAAGCTACGGAATCTTCCCTTGTAAAATATTTTTTGAATGTTATTTTTATTTATAAAATATAGTTAAATACATTAGGTGTGTATGAATATAAAGATAATTATTACCTCATGATGTTTTCGAAATCGTAACTATATAATAAAGAATAATCTTCTCTGTCAATATTGAATTAGTCTTCATAACAAAGAATGACACTGACACTTCTCAATTAAAGATAAATATACTGATTATCATAATTTTAAAAATCAATTACCTTTGATCGAGAATTATTTTATAAAAGAATATTAAACATGTTCTATATTATTATATAAGTTGTTAACATAATTCCTCATTGTTGTCAACGCCATATCATCATGATTGTGCCTTTTCGAGAGACAACTGATTTTTATTTCAATGAAGTTTATCAATAGATCTTTGAATTATAATATTGAATTAATAGACGAAATAGGATGGTGCACAAAATTGATATGCCTCGTGTTGATTTATACTCATTAACAGATATCCAAATATATTTTCAAAAATATTTGCACAACGTTAGCGAGTATTAATCTTTTCTGATGGAAGTGCACCTGTGATGCACTTTACTCTCTTTATCGAAGCCAGATGACTTTTTCTCACTCTTATCGATGAGATATTAAATAGCGAACTTTAACTCGCTCTTTTTAAATCAATAATCACTTATAAGAAAACAGTAGGTATACTTTTATTTATATTTTCAACATATGTGAGAAAATAATGAACACAAGTTTGACCTTCTACAGTGTACTATCCTCAATTTGAACTTTTTCCTTTTTGTTTTGAATAATAATTGAGCTAGTGAATTGTGCTTGAAACTAATGAGATCCGAGCAAAATCATGTAGATGTTGATATATAAATCATAAGTAGTCAGAATAACATCTGAAATTATAATATAATAGGGGTTAAGAAATTATCTAAATCAATTTTATTCAGCGTTTTCTTTAGAACAGCAATTAGAAGTCTCATATTATTAAATATTAAATATTGAACTAATAATACTTTCCCCTACTTTACTCGAATATATCCCAGATTTTTTTAGTTATCATTGAATTCAGTGAAAATATATAAAAATCTTTTCCAATTATTTTTTCATCAAATATTCACTTTCAATGCGAAACTTCTATCTATTGATAGTATCAATAAGCATATATAACAAACTTTTCGATCACCATGAAGTTTTTCTCATTTGTTCTTATCAATTTAATGATAGGAAAACTTTTTCCTATGGATATAATCCATTGAGAGATAATAATTCGAAAAATACAACGTTTTATGTTACTTGTTTGACTGAATTTAAATCATATAGGTTTGATTCATTCAAATATGACTGCAATAAGAACCTGCCTTCTAGGCATTCTTATCATTGGCACAGGTAAAAGTAGAAAAAAGATCTCTTTCTATATATATTTGTTGTATCTATTTTAGTGTGTGGGGTTAGAGTAAAAGTGAAAAACAAGTGTGGATTTTCATTGTTAGTGCGTATTGGAAATGGTGATAGTGGTCGATGGATAGACGCTGGACAGGAAAGTTGGGGAACAAATGGTCGATCTGATCGAACGTGGGCTGTACAACCTGGCATTTGGGGTGATGATACCTTAGCTGAGATCAATGATGACAATGGACATATTTGGTACGATATTTCTCTAGTTGATGGTTTTACCTATCCAATGACACTTGTACCAGTTGGCGGTGCTGGTGGTAATCGTCGAAATCTCTATTGTGTCGGTTGGAATGTTCTCAATGAATGTCCCGATAATCTAAAGGTTTGGGTCAATGGCAGTGTGAGAGCCTGCAAAAATCATTCGGTGAATCCTAGTCATTTCAAAGCTCGATGTCCTGATGCTTATTCTTGGTGGGGTGATGATCCATCTTCAATGGCTGATACATTCCATCCTGACCACATGGAAGTAACCTTTTGTCCATAAACATCGTATTCTATGATTAAATAAAATATAATAAGATCTTCAGTTCTATTCTTTCAGAAATTTTTATTTTATATCACACGATAATGTCTGAACATACAGTCAGATCTATCATAAAAATCTCGCTTGGAATATAAATTAGTTCAGAATATTATTGATACATTCATAAAATTCAAAAGAATAATAAATTGTTGATTAATTTGAAAAATCACCAAGATTTAAAAATATCTACAATATGAGTAGATTAAGTTTTTGTATGCCAATCAATGCTTAAATAACTTAGTTTTCTTTTGATCAGCGATTTGAAGAAGGCAAGTATATAATTTATTGACTAAGAAATATTCATAATAAGTGATATTTAATGAAAACAGATACCAAAGTTCATCTTGATATTGTTTCTTCATTAGTCAAAAACTGTTAATTAGCTGATGATCAGTCTTATTAATAAAGACAAAAAGGCGTCAGAATTATTGTTTATAAACGTTTACAAAATGAAATAGACACGTCGTGTTAAAAACCTAGTTTCTGATGAATAATAATCGTTTTGTATTGTCATTATTCAACATGTATTTCCTTATTCAATTATACAAATGATCTATATTACTATTTATTTTGAAATCAATTCATAGCTTCATAAGAGTATTTATTTTCAATTACTTTTCTTTTTCATTCTGTATTAGTATATTCATTTCAAGTACGAGAGATATATAGAAAAACAATATATAATTTCTAATCTTGCCTCCATATTCTTGATAGGCTTAAATAAAAATTGAAAAAAATAAATGAAAACCAGAGTGCAAATTTATTTTTCTTTTAATCGAAACGTATATACAAAACAACAACGCAATTGATTTAGATAAGGTATATTTTACTTGATACTCTTCAGAATGTATATTGCTATTAGTTAGATTCGCATAGGGAGACTCGCTTTGAACAATGATAACTACATAAGTTACGTTCTTGGTATAGTCAATTATTGTGTCTTTGATACTACACTACTACTTTTCGTTATCTTATTTGTTTCTTCATAGTGTTTTCATGCACTTAAATTTGATATAAAATCTGTTAGTACTCCATTGAGATTGTTCTCAAGTTACAGTACATATATTTTCATCGTATATTACTGAATTTAATGGAGTTTATTAAATCATCTTTTATTACTATTTTCTTCAATTTTTCTAGTTTCAAAGTTACATGTGGAAAATGAAACAACAATCGAAGATGTTAAGTCGAATAATGTTAACAGTAGTGATCTTTGCCAGTTGGTTCCTAGCTGCTAAGGCCACACCAACTGAACGCGGTACAGCACCGAATCTTAACGATTTCCAGTTACGACCAGCTACTAATCAAGCTGAATTGCTGGATCGAGTTATAAAGCTCGATACGAAGTTACCAAAACTTGGCGTTAAGAACATCCTTGAACAGGCTAATCGTCATGGCGAACCAAGCACTTCGCTTGAAACATGTAACTCTGATGCTACTGCTAGACGAACTTTGAGTAGTGCCAGCTATTGTTTCAATGCGTCTGACAGTGGAAAAATTGGTGGTGAAGTAGAATGGATGCCACAAGGTGTTACTACAGTAGGTGATGCTAAAACAGATCAATACTGGAATACCAAACAGCCGATACTTATTAGTTGGTACGATAAAAAACCTAAAACACCAACAAATACAGATGCTGATAAGATAAAAGGTGCTCGAGTGACTTTCTTTGATCCAGAGACAGCCAAATATCAACATGTTTTATTGGTCTATCCATTTATTAATAGTTTTGGTAACGTAAGCTACATGAGTTTACGAACTACGCAGAAAGAAGGATATGACTCATTGCATGCTGGCGGCATTGCTTGGTATGGTAATTATCTTTACGTTGCAGATACTGCACGTGGTTTTCGAGTCTTCGATATGCGCTATATTTTTGATTTGAAAGAAGCAAAAAATGGTGATATTACCGACAAGAATCAAATCGGTTATCATAATGGCAAATATTATGGGCATGGTTATCGCTATGTGATGCCAGAAATAGCTGCATGGAGCAGCGTCGTCAATAGGGATTCAACGAAAACTTGTACACTTAATGCTGGTTCACCTACATTTTCGTTCACAGGAGTTGATCGCAGTGGCTTTCCTCATTTGACTACAGGTGAATTCTGTGCAGATAAAATTGCTGCAGGTGATATTAATAAGTCTGGGCGTGTAGCTCGCTGGCCTTTGGATGGTAACACTGGCCAACCGAAGTTAATCAATGGCCTTTGGAAAGCTGATGCAGCCTATCGACTACCAATATCAAATATTCAAGGTGGAGTTTCGTATAATAATACATGGTATTTGAGTAGAAGTCAAGGTGCATCGAATGGTTTTTTGTACGTAACCAAACCTATAACTTCTACAACCGGAATATTAGAAATCGATACTGCTCACTATGCCGCAGTTGGTCCAGAGGACTTGTCACATTGGCCCAAAGCAGATGGTAGTCCAGGTGGTTTATGGACCGTATCTGAACATCCTGGTAAACGTCTGCTGTACGTGTGCGACATTGACAAGCTCAAGAGTCACGATGAATTTAGTCGTATTTGTGGACAAAATGCTAATTTTTTATAAGAATCTAGCAGTGAATAAAAAACAAGCTAAAATTTTTTAAAGCAATATTTTTTTTAATACTTTTGCTTCTATATAACGACGTTAGCTCTCTAAACACTAAGTTGCTCTATGCATATGTTGAATGAACACATCAATTTGAAGCTGAACTTAACATTTCTGTTTTAAATTGCTGTCATTATTGTAAGTATGGGCGTGAGGTGAATGTGAAGTAGATGTGGGTGTTGGTTGTATATTAGCTCTATTGTATCTCAACATCCACACCTGTATTTATTTTCATCGAAAGACTTGAAGTTATATTAAATAGCAAATAATTGGTGGAGCATAATGGCTAATCTTTTTCTACTGTTTGTTTGTTTTTCGTGAAATTTAATTTATTTTTAATTTATTAGCGTATCTTAGGAGTACAATTGAACAAGAACGATTATCACCATTAGCATTAATAAATATAGAAAAAGATCATCAAATCGATATTGATACCATTGTAACCGATTTCATATAAAAAAAAAGATAAAAGAAAAAAAATATTTTGAAATTAAATAAAAGTATTGTACATTTTTCTACGATTAATACATATTTACGAACACTTATAACTATTCGAAAAGTTAAAGAATGAAGGAATATTCTTATACCTATAGTTCTTTCAAAAAGAAACAGCTGTTAAAATATTCGGAGAACTTTTATGTGAGTATCAAGTCTCACATCCAATAGTCAGTGAATGAAGACAGCTAGAAAGACGAACATGAATCTTCGCTAACTCGTTCTGAGTAATTTTTTTTCAAGAAAAAATGTTAGCCTGTTATAAGACTCTTAATTTACTCTCTGATAAATTAGTATGCAAAGTTTCAGCGCTATGACTTTGAAAAATTAAGTTTATAAAAAAAGCTTTTACTACAGAATCCATCAGTATGTGGAAGGTTGTACACTATACAGCCTTATTTAAAAGTTTATTGCATCCCCTAAAAAATCGAAGCTGCGCCGCCCATGTATCAATCAATAGAAAGGATATTATGTACATTCCTAACAAATGATATACGTATCTCGTTTATTAATAAATAAATAAATAAATAAATAAAAAGTCTATTCAAAAACAACTATCACCACCATATATATAATCTTAAATGTTGATCATCAAAAATTGTTTTACAATCGCATGGTAAAAGTCTTGATTTAATTAATTTACTTATATAATGAGATTCTTTACCATCACAACTAAAACATAATAATCTTAAATGTCGAGCATTTGTATTAGTTTTATTTAATAAATATTGTAAAACTAATTGTATTTGTTGTAATTCGACAGATGTTTCAATATATTGTAAATTCGGAAATAATTTGAGAAATATTTCAAGATTTTGTAATGTACATTTACCATAAAAATGAATCGATTTAATTAAATTTATTTTCGATATTAATCGAAATAATGGATTTTGTTCAAAAAGTTTTTTACCATATCCATCAAATGACATTGATCGAAATGTTAATGTATGTACATTAGGCATATATGATAATAATTCAGACATCTTTAAAGGACATAAATGATCAGATAGAATTTCAAGAATTTGAATTTGTTTTAAAGATAAAATACGTTGAAGATTATTTACAATTGTTATATCATTAATAGAAACTTTAGATGCTAGAGTAAGTGTAGTAGCCTGTGGAAAATAATATGTATTTTCTTTAATTTCGTTATTATCTTCAATTGTAACATGATGAACTGAATTTAAAATTGTTTGGAAACGATTCTTATTTGATTTGCCTTGACTTAGTCGATATTTTTTTCTTCTAAAATAACAAAAAAATGTTGTATCATTATGTTATTGTTATTTTTTTCGCCTCTTGATTATTTACCTAAATGGATTCGTTGAATAGAAAAGTGTTTCATCATAAAATTTTGTTGAATAGGCACGACATTCAAAAAACCATTGTCGTTCAATCCAAAATAAAGAATTAAAATTCTTCATTTCTTGTTTAATTGCTGTATTGTCAACGAAACGTATTTCACATTCAATATCAAAAGTTTGTAAATTTGTTAAAGATGAAGATATTAATCGTTTCCATCTATTAGCATTAAGCAATTCTTTATCACCAGAAATACGTAAGAATTGAATAGATGTACAATAATTAACTAAAAATAGTTCGAAATCATTAAATGTAACACAACCATACAATTTTAAAGACACATGTGTTAAATTATTCAAAACAGCACATGGAGGTTTTAATATAAAATCTGTTTTATGCCATATATGTGTTGAAAGATGACGAAGTTGTGGAAGATATAATAATAATGTACTTAATTCATCAAATCCTAGTCCATGATCGATATTTAAATGTTCAATTGGACTATATTCGTTAAGAGTTAATGGTGATACATGTTTTGGAAATTTTCTTGATAATGATAATTTACAATATCGTAATGAAGTTAAACGAAATACTTGTTTATAAATAAAATCAATATTTTCGACGGCATTAATTGTTGAAATAGTTAATGATGAAAGATTTGGTAATAAAATTAATTGTTGAATTATATCTTTCATTTGTACTGATCGAACAGTTTCAAGAATAAGTGTTTGAAGTGATATCATTTGTGAAAATAGAAATGTATTTTTATCAAACATATAATAATTTGTAAGTCGAAATATATCAATACGTTGTTGATTAGGTTTAATTATATCTTCATTGTATTGATTGAATGTTGTTTTAGACATTAGAAATAAATTAATATTTAATGGAAGAGTTGAATCAATAAGAAGAGAACGAAATCGAAAATTAAGATTGAAAAAACTTAAATAAATATGATAAAAATCAAGATAATCAAATATGTCATAAATAAGTTCATTTGCAAGATGTTCAAATTGTGTAAAACTACTAAATTAAAATTTTGATAATTAAAATTTAATTAAAATTTTTTTTTATTTACTCGTTTGTTGTTGATGACAAGAATCGTTTTCGATCATTATTTTCATGAAAATTATAAAAACTTTCGCTTCGTAAACGTTTTGTGTTAACCATATTGAAAATGATCTAAATGAAAATTATAATGTTTAGAAAAGAAATCATCCACGTTTTATCATCTAATATAGTTCTCGATAATTCGTTATCATATGAAAAAGAAGAATATAACTGATGAACTAGAAAGAAAAGAAAAAGAAATAGTGGTTCTACTGTAAAACGTCGAAAGTAAAAATGTCGAAAAAGAAGACGTGATAGATAGCGCCATTTTTCGACATTTTTACCATTCGATCTTTTATAGTAGAACCGAAATGATATCTGTTGAATTTTCACGATCGTTTTATTGTATTAAATAATAAAGGAAAAATGTTTGTTTTTCGATTAAACATGATATTAAAAACAACTAGACAACAATAATTTCTTTAAAATAGAAAGATTGTTCATTTTTTCATTGTTAATTTTACTGTTCTCTTTCTCGTAGAAAAGAGTCCAGTTATAATATCAATTGTCTGATTTCTTGTTTGCTTGATTGTATATTCGCAGGGTCAAAAGAACATCGAACACTGATTTTCTCGAAAACATATTTTTAGAGATATTTCGATGTAAGGACTTCGAATCTGTTTCTAGTTTTTAAAATTGTTTGAATAAATAATTTACTGGTAGCGAAGACATATCGCTTCTACGAGAAAGAGCTGAGCGTTACTTGTTAGCTTAACATGTTATTTATTCTTGTTATATTGATATAGAATATAATAATCTATTATTCATGTACAGTCGTAATAATAACTTGTAGTAAAACATTTTTCAACTAATGAATATGAAATATCATCATCAGTTATTCGGTAATATTAATACATTGTAGAGTAAACTCGATTATTATGCGATATAAAATATTAGTTTTCAGTATGTTTTCGACAATTATCTGTGTTTATTTTGTTGAATGCTACTCGAAAAGAAAAGATTTATAATTTTTATTCTTTGAGCAAGACTTTCTCATTGAATATGATTTAATCGAATCTATTACATATAAATTTAAATGCAAATGAGGTTTATTTCATTCTATCCGAGTTTATATTTACATTATATTGAAATCAGTCTATAATAATCTCTGATGAAAAAATAATTGTGAAATTAAGCATTATAAATCATTTTCAATATTAAATTCTAAAAAACAATAGACTTGTATATTCAACTAAATTCTTTCGATCATAATGAGTAAAACAACGTGAATATTTATAACATGAATCATCATTTATTGTATCAATTCAAACAGTTACTAAATGTTCAAACGAATAACATAAATTTATTTGATTTGTTGTTGATAATTTATAATAAGATAATGCATTACTTGAATAGGAACGAGGGTATATAAGTTAGGGATGCAACAAACCCAAAGCTTTGGAATTTGCTATGAAAGTTTTGGGTTTGCTGTTTTCAATCTGACCTTGCACTTACTTTTGTAGGTTATTATACTGTTATTAAAGAAATCTTAGTACTTTCATTAATGATTATATTTGAATTATGGGCGATTAGAAATATTCGAACTTTAGAACGTGGTAGAGTAGTTCCTGAATCATCTGCAAGTAAAACTATTGTTGACAATAATGGTATACGTTCAACTTCGTCAAAAGATCGATAACTAGCATTAATATTAATTATGGATATAAGTATTTATACACCATTTAGTTTATTATTTGCAAGTTTTCTTATTTATCAACAAATAACAAAATAAAATATGTTGTGAATCTTGAACAAGCACAAATACAAAGTTGTCTTACAAATATATTTCTTGTTCTTGCCAGTATAACATTCTTTGTTAATTGTTATACAAATTTAATTATTTCGAAAACATTTCGAAATGAAATGGGAAAACTTATTTTATGCAAATATATATCAAGTTTAATAAAGTTTGACTATTGTAATAATGTTTCGTTCTGTGTTGATTGTTGCGTATATACCACAGCGGCTATTTTCTTTATCATTGGGACGTGTGATTAACATTTATACGTTGTATTTGAGTTTAATAGAATATATTACAACGAAAATATGAACTTCCCAAGCATACTTTAATCTCATTGTTTTTTTCACTATTATTATATCATAACAAAAAAAATGCAGAAAGAAAAAAAATTAACTCTCAAATATCAGATCTTTTTCATTAATAAGACAAGTATAACACCATAAGCCTAAAATTTAAAATAATTTTCGAAATTTTTATTTTAATCTCTCCACTTACCATACCCATAATTGAAAAAAATTGAATCTCATGAAACGAGTTCAATCTTTGCATTTGTTCATTTAATAATTTTAATTCATAGATTATGTCTTTCAACATCCGTTTAGTTGATCCATTATTGTAGTTACCAACTAATGAATAGTTAATATTTTCATTAACAATTGTATTGGATAATATTTCAGATTGACTGGTCATAATAGATGAATTATTGCTACTTGTACACAACAGTGATCGAATAAAATGCATAAGAGTAAACATCAGAATATGATTATATTGGATAGTCTTATTCATATTTATACTTTTGTTGATATATGAACTATTGACCTTCACTACAGAGATGTCCATCGCTGCACTGCCGCTGCCGGCCGCGATACGGCAGCGTCAGTTAATTCTTTTTATCGTAGCGACGTGGCAACGGCAGCTGCTACAAAAACATTTTTCAATACTCATGAATTTAGACATAATTTTGATTTTGGTAGGTACTGCACTGAAAGACTTGATGAGCTTAACCGATTACTGACAGCAGCTTCGGTTTAAATGTCTCAGAGTCCCGAAAAACCAGAGATTTTAAAAAGCACCATCGCGGTAGTGGTAGGTTCGAGGATCTAGATTAGCCGATAGGCAAATCTCTATAATTTATAATGATCATTGTAAAATAATTCAGTAGTTTGATTAATTATTCAAATTCCCTTACATGATCAGTTATATTTTTTGGTTTAGTTTTTAATTTTTTAGTTATTTTTAAGTGTCATGAACAGATATAGAAAAGCAAAAAAAGAAAAAAAAAGAGCAAATAATTGTTGATGGAATAGGTCAATATATACTAAGACATTGCGTGACCTTGCTCGGATGAATGATAGCAATGTTACTCTTCTGTCTGCTTCCATCACATAATATTGAGAAAACACATTTCTGAACGCATTCATACACATATAAAACAATTTTTTTTTCTATTCATTCTAAACAAAGATAGCAAGAGAACAGAGAAAATTGTTTCATATCGTTTTTTCTTATAGTCCATCATTCATTTTTCTATCATTCATACTTAGCTGTTCTTTTTTTTTCTCACGTAAATTTTCAGAATAATATGTCTTAATGAGAACAATTTATTTAAATACTTCTATAATTGATGATATATCTACTTGTATACCCAGGACGATGGTTCCTAAAGCAGGATTCCATGAATTTTCGGTAAAATCCCTGAGAAAACTCGCCTGGAAAATGCCAGAAATTTGATCGAGAAGTGAGGTAACCGTATCCGGCTGCCGATTTTGACATGTTCCTGTCGATTGCGGCCCAAACCAGATAAATGTGGTCACCGGATCCGTTCAACCGGAATACTGCTTCCATGAAATCTCCGGAATAACACGGAATCGGCCGTTTCCGTGCTGGATTGTTTGACCTATGTTAGGAGGGTTCGTCTCTCTTCTTTCTTCTAGTTTTCTCTTTTCTCGATATAAATATGTGTGTGTTAGGGGTGATTTTTCTTTTTTTCGAATACATATCTACACGCTCGTCGAAGCAGAGCTAACAACCTAGATACAACATTTTAAATATTCTTAATATATTGATAGTATTCTTAATTTTTGGAGGACCAAAATTTATTACCATCGTTACAACAATTACATCAATGATGCTTTTTGGATCTATTTACATCAGTAATCAACAACAGACTTTATATTTCGATTCGATTGTGATTATCCCATCTGTATGTGTGTTATTCAAAAGTATACATACATTATGTATAGAAATCATCATTGTTTGTTTAAAATCAGTTGATAAACAAAAATTAGCTTAAATTTTTTTTATATTTCATTCTTCTTCTTCTTCTAGATAATATCTTTTCTCATCATGTCATCTTATACAGATGCTGCAAATGAAAATTTACATCACAAAACAGAAAAAAAATTATTCAACAAAGCTGTAAGTAAATAAAATCTTTTTTATTTGACAAAACAAGGTTACCTATTAATAATTAATTATTTTTATTTATTTTTTAGAGACCACAATCTCTTGATTATTTATTAAATCAAGATAAATGGATATTACTAACCATTAGTGTCACATTAATTTTGATTTATTATTCGATATTTTCCATATGTATTCCCATGATGAAAGATATTCATTCGAAACACAATTATTTCAATGAGAATTTTAAGCAAGAAAACGAAAAATTGAAAATATTAGAACAAAAAGTATATAAATTAAAGCAAATCGCTAAAGATAACCTTAACATATACAATCCAGTTTGTCAGCAATGTTGGTCTTTGATTTGTGATTTAGATTTTGATTATATAACACTTCATCTATTGGAAAATAATAAACCTATTAAAAAATATTATAATGATACATTATCTCCATTACAACGTATATTTATGATAATATGTGTTGTTAATACGATATCAATAATATGGATTTTTAAAAAACCATTTCGATTATTTGTTTTATCAAATATTTTTCTTATTATAAGTTTATCGATACATGGAGAATTTTTTATTTCAAATACGTCTAATATCTATTATGCATTAATCAATGGTATATTATTATTTTTATTTTCTATGTTTTTATTATTAAAAATATTAATGACATTATTATTTATTGTTCATTATCGAATGATACAAAATATTTTAAATAACGAATAATTATTCATTTTTTTCTTATAGAAAGTTATTTGTTAATATGTTAGAAAAATTGTTAAATCAATTCAATTGTAAAAAAAGTAGTCTTTTTTAGCTTGGTTGAATTTTTCTTTATACTTATGTCAAAAATTTCATGGATTTGTTAAGAATAAAACTTGGAATGTACTTCGATTGGTTGAGATAACTAATTCATTATTAAGTAGTTAGAAGTTTTCTTTATTATAAAAAGAACGGTGTGGGTGGATGACGGATAAGACTCTTGCTTGATCAGACACTCTCACCTACACCCTCAATGGCCTTTGGAAAGCTGATGCAGCCTATCGACTGCCGATATCCAATATTCAAGGTGGAGTTTCTTATAATAATACATGGTATTTGAGTAGAAGTCAAGGTGCATCGAATTTGTTTTTTGTACGTAACCAAACCTATGACTTCTACAACCGGAATATTAGAAATCGATACTACTCACTACGCCGCAGTTGGCCCAGAGGACTTGTCACATTGGCCCAAAGCAGATGGTAGTCCAGGTGGTTTATGGACGGTATCTGAACATCCTGGTAAACGTCTGCTCTACGTGTGCGACATTGACAAGCTCAAGAGTCATGATGAATTTAGTCATATTTGTGGACAAAATGCTAATTTTTTATAAGAATCTAGCAGTGAATGAAAAGCAAGCTAAATTTTTTTAAAGCAATATTTTTTCATACTTTGGCTTCTACATAGCAATGTTTGTTAAATAAAAATTAAATTTTGAGCGTGACTGTAGGTGTGGATGCAGATCTTCTTCAATCTCGACACAAATTCATCCCACACGCAAAATTTATTTTGACGACAGTTTCTATATTACACCAGTATCAGACGTCCTCTATAAGTGATTGAAAAAAAAATCATTGGTATATTTCATTTACTTTTTTTTCCTGTTCTTTGCATGGCATTATTGTATACATAATACAGTATGACTCAGATTTGATGCTGATTTATTACGACGACGCTTCTGCTGGAAATTTCTTTTTGACTATACATTAGTCATTGTTTTGCTCCGAATAAATAAAAATTGAAAGTTGGATTTTACATCACAAAATTTTTGATTATTAATATTTTTCTCAAAGTATTCGATGTATCAGCATTCAACGCAAGATAAGATAATACTCAGGCAGCTATATAACTTAATGTATGATCCTGATGTTGCATCATACTTTCGTTACGAGAGGTCAGAGAATGATGAAAACCTACAACAAATCTGTATATACGGATATTTATTACCTCGAACTGCGCCTTACAAGTATGGATCATACAAAGTTCGTATTACAGTACCTAAAGAGTTTCCATTCAGACGACCAGAAATGCAATTGTTAACGCCCATTTATCATCCAGCTGTGAAAAATAATGGTTCAAGCTCAGATTATTGCAGTAAATGTTGTAAGGAACAATGGTCGCCCGCCACTATGTTTGGTAGAATGATCGCATTTTTTGTAATCGCCATTGACAATCCAGAAGATCCTGAATGTTACTGTGTGATGGATCCAAAAGCTAAACAGCTATACGAACAAAATAGAACCGAGTTTGAAGCAAATGCTTTAGAAATGGTAACGAAATTTTCGTACCCACGTTCAAATGCAGCAATAGTTTCATTAAAATTTGCTGCGAAACGAACCATCTGTAAACAACTTAATTTTGATTGGGCAAAAATCAATCAACTACCATTGCCAAATAGTTTGAAAAAGTATTTAGATACATCAATGAACTCAAATTAAATCATCTAGAAATACTGTAAAACTGACTCTTCAGGACGCACTTTGTTCATAAACTCATAAAAACATTTTCATAATACAAGTTGAAAAAGATGATTTTGTCTAAAAGAATAAACAATTTTTAATAAATGAAATCTTAAAATGTTTTATTATTATGTAATGTTATCAATTAATAAAAAAAAATGTATTTTGTCAATCTATCTTTCATCAACTAGATTTTTATTCTATTTATTATTTAATAAAATAAATGCAGAAACTTCGGATTTTATCCGATAGTTATGTGTACTACAAAAAGTGTATGAGATAGATGAGTCATTCTAGAATATCTGAACACCGAAACTAGCGTAAATATTTTTTCATGGGTACAATTTCTGTTGACTGTTGCTCATTTGAAAGGATGTGGTATCGAATACCGCTCATATTTCAATTCTCCGCCTTTTGTTTACTGTAGGACAACCATTTTGTTAATAACTTGATTTTTATTGATTATTGCTCAACCAATGGGATTTCGAGGCACATGAAGTACAGATTCGAGTTCTCCACTCCAGAAAATCTTGAAGTAACATATCTGTGATCGAAAGATAGAGCTGTAATTCTGACTCAATGACGTTACTAACAACATTTCAACCATTTCGTGCTTGATTATATTTGCTGGTATATAAAAAGTAGGATTTTATTTGACTCTGGTAGAAAATTTTCTTACGAAAATGGGCATATGTCAATCTTTCCATAGAAAAGCGTAGAGAAAAATGACTATTTTCGCAATAACTCACGAAGAACTCGACCGAGATATTCATGAGATTATATTGTGCAGAAAATTTCACCACGATCTGCTTCTCCTTTCGAAAGCTATCGTGTAAACGGTTCGACGGACATACTGACCGATTCTATATGTGTACTCACTTTTTGAGTACACTAAAAAAGGCACGAGTTTCTTTGTATTTATTGAAAGAAAAAAGAAAGAAATCTAGGTTTCAGGAGAATTTCCGGTTACTGATTAAACGTATGTTTTTTTATTTTCTTGATCAATATAGGTTCGAATAAGAATAGAGCCACTACTTGACAAATATGATGGTCGTGGAGCATTTGCCATTTTTATATGAACATCTACACTCGGTAATACACTGTTTGACAGCGATGATACTAACGTCGTCGTTGATAATCCGAATTCGGATGGTGTCCGTGAAATGTACAGAAATGATTCTTCACGAGAAAAACTTCGTGTCGCTGACCATGAATTGTCTCTGATATACTGTCGTCGATAATCTTGCATGGGTATATTCGACATTTCTATGCTGTTTTGGGTTGAATCACGAACGTATTGACTGCGGTATTGTTGATGCGAATCCTCTTCACGATTCCAAAATCTTTGTTCAGGTGTTTTACTGATGAAATAAAAGGATTTTCGTGGCAAACGTCAAGGCAGATATCTTTATTTACATACCCGAAATATAATGGACAACATCTCAAGCAAAGACAGAGAGCCAAGGTACCAAGAAGCAGTAATAATGGAATGCCAAGACCTAATCCAAGTGGCAGTTTTAGGTTGGACATTGACTTATCATTGGATACGGTTGTAACTATTGAGGTTGTGTTTGTAGAAGCGGTTCTATTCCAGCACGCATATCGAATATTCAATATACAAATCTATCAATGGGGACTTACGTAATACTCGTTGTTGAAGTAGTACTGCTTGTTGATCTAGATATCCAACATGTATTATTTTTTTCTTAAATAACAAGAATATAAACAAACATACATGGATGTCGTCGATGTTGACGTTGTTGAAATGCTAAAGAGAATAATTATAATAAACATTCTAACAAGCGCTTGCTCATATGTCTCCATCAGATATGGGTGGATAAAGTACCCTTCAGATTACCGTTTTTCATAATGATTTTCGGTTTATGTATATTAAAATGCTCATAAAAAACGAATTTTTACCAAAAACATTTCTGACGAAAGCTACTCATCCCTGAAAGTTTCAGGCCAAACAGTAGGAAAAACTGAAACTTCATATTAAGTGGCAAGTAAAACCAGTTAATCCCTTAACTTCCTTAAGTCGAATAAAAAAGAAATAATCAACTGCTGATACTCAATTGTAGCGAGTACTGATGCTTATCTTATGTTCATCACCTAGTAGTGGATGTTGTAGTACTTGTTGTTTGTCTGAAAACAAAATATCAATCTACTAAATATAGAATGAACGATCTTAAGACACTCACGTTGTGGTAGTAGTGATGCAGGTCTCCCCAGGACAAGCACAAGCAGAAGTTTCTGATACATAGAATTTGAAACAATACTGAGCAGATTGAGCGTTTTGACTAAAAATAATCAGATTTTAAGAAATTTGTCAATCTATGATTGACACTTGGTTACCTATCTAAAGCCATAGCACACATCACTTGAAAGCCGATTTGAGCAGTGGTCGGTATCCATGAAAGAGTCTTGTAGTAGATTGTTGTATTTAATTGAGCAATGTTTCCTTGGATCATTCCACTAAATGAGAGTGTTGCAATATCGACAATCGTCACACTTAATCCACAGTTATTGACTGCCATAAGTTCTGAATTGAATGTTTGACCGACACTTAGTGGAATACACGCTTGTTCAAGTGGTATTCCAATAATTTCAGGTGCAATGGTACATCCTGGTGGGCTAACGACTTGAACAAGAAACTGAACAGGTACCGAACTTAGAGGATCGATACTAGATGAATTGATAAAGTCTTCGACCTATAAATGAAAACAATTTTGATTATAGAGAAGAGGAGAAACGATATGACTAACCATCAGAGTAATAGCGAACCAATCTCCAATAGTCTGATCTATGATTATGATAGTACAGTTAGGATAGATCATGGTATTAGCTGGTAATGAGCCAGGTGGACAAACACCTCCACATTCATTAACTCCATTCAAGGATGTCGACCATCGACAACGAGTAATGTCTCCATCGGCATCGGCCACAGGTATATAAATAGCTGTTGATTGATTATAAGGAATATTAATGGGAGACATGAGAGAAGCAGTAGGAGCATTGTTATAGAGACTATTGTCAGGTCTTATTGTTAGCTGGATACGTGATGAAACAGACCAAGCTGCACTAGCACTTGATGCTAAAGGTCGCCAGGCAGTGTCCTGATAGGCAACGGAAAAATCGCTACCTGCTTCTATAGAGACAGTGTCAGAACGTTGTCCAACAGTGATTCCAAGCGAAGGCGAGATATTTGTGCATCGAGGTCTGATGTTAGGAGCCACGTAACCAATTGCGCCACTAGTACAATTAGCGATACAATTGAGTGTGGCCGTCAGAAGTAATGGATATGAACTAGTAGGAATCAATTGATTACTACTAATCATAGCATTAGTACATGTTATCAGAGAATATGACCACGAATAAGTTTGTGTGATGACAACAGCAACAGGCGTTCCTGTAGCTGATTGATTCAAGAGACGCCATGTAATTGTTCCACCAAGAAAATGACTCCCATGGACAATCCATGCCAAACAATTCAGCAAGATGAGAACAAATATGCAACTCATTTTCAGCAACGCCATCATGAAATTTATTATAATAAAAAAGAAATGCAATTGTTCGTTCGTCAAATGTATATTAGATGCATTTCTTCGTGTTCATTCATTTACATAAAAAGAAAGGAAGCCTGTTTAGGTTTTCATTGCACGAGATAAATTGCACTTTTTTGAGAACTATTTTCTTATTCATAAAAAAATCATTCTTTGACAATTATCAACATTTTTTTCCAAATGTAGGACATGAGTTAACAAAAGATGCAAAAATATCGAAACTGATGAATTAGAAGCAATTCTTTTGTTCTTCATTGTTTTGGAAAAGTATTTATTGATATATACAATGTGCATTTTAGTGCATTCATAACACAGAATGAAGAAAATTTAATTGATTTTTTTTGAACTCAATAAGAATCCATATATATTATATTTCATTTCGCTTTTTCTAGATGTTCGATTGTTTGTATATAATCAATAACTTCCAAGGCATCCATAATCTACTAATTTCTATGCGCCATCACATCGAAGAATGAGAATAACATTGATTTTTTTTTTCGTTGGATGGAATAATCAAGCGCAAAGAGATTGCATATATTCTTTAACAAACATGATGATTGTTGAATAGAAAGTAGAAATATGCTTTCCACATTTTCAATTGAATTAAAAATATCGATAATCTCACCCTACACCCTCAAAGATATATATTTTATCAATCGATCTTTCATCAACTAGATTTTTATTTTTTAATTAAAAAAATCAAAATCCACGTCGAAAAAATGATTCTTAATCAAAGTTTTATCTATACCCACACTCACATTCTTTTTTATCTGTAGTACACATTGATACGTAGACCGCTCCTTCATCTCTCCAAAGAGGAAAATAAAACCCAATCATTTAGAGAAGCATGTTTGTAATGTTTTCTTCGATTGCATACCTAACGACTTGCAACGAATGAAACAGTCTGAAGAGAAATTTCTATCTTATTTCTATTGCAGTGATCACTAACGCATTGATCATCCAAATTTCATCGTAAGACGAAAACGAGCAAGTAAAACATGGAGAAATTCTCGTAGTTAATAATTATTTTTGTAATACACGTGGCAAATGTTATCGTTAATTTCATACAGAAAGAAAAAAGAACGAAAATGTGTTAGGCGACTGTCTCACATCAATGAAACACGTACATCTAATCAGATACAGTCAATACCTTCAATAAAAACTGTATTTTCCAAATATATCAAGAGGTTTTATTCATACTTAAAAATTTTCATATAAGCTTTTAAATATGCGGGTGTGGATGTGAGCATTACATTAACCTTACTCTGATACTCACACCCTCAAAATGGTTTCTATAAAGGCTATGGAAACCATTCATTCTTATAATATGACTCAAAATCAACAAAAAAATCACATAAACTCTAGAAGAAAAAAAAAATTATTTGTTTGAAGAAAAGATGACGATCGATAATGCAAAACAAATATAATGTTATTTTCATGACGAGTTTCAGCTCATTCTTTTTTTTTTAGTTGCCATCAAACTCGTAATAGGAATGAAGACAAGTAAATTCTACCGAGCTTGCCGTACTGGAGACATAAAGACTGTGGAAGAACTTCTTTCAACATTATCATTAGACGAGATCAATCAGTTTGAGCCAAACGGTAGCACGGCGCTTCATTGTGCTTCGTGCTATGGTCATGCTGAAATTGTCAAGCAACTTCTTGATAAAGGAGCATCTCGTTCGCTGAAAAATAAATACGGTAAGACTGCGGCTGATGAGGCAGCTACTATGCAAATTAAGGTGCTCTTCAATCGTCCATTTCATGAAGCAACCGCACGTTATGTTACCGAAACACAAGATGTTGAATGGAATATAGTTGACGAAGAAATCTCCAGCACGGTATGGCACACAAGGAAGATACTAAACAAACATTATTGGGATGTGGACACTGCATTTCAAGAGCTTAGTAAAGCTGAAGAGTTACAGTATGCAAAAGGAAAAGAACAAATACAGTATCATCTGGAGAAGCTTCGTGAGACACAAGATGCAATTTGGCTTCTTCGACTTTACACAGCAGAAACGGACTTTTATCGTATACTTAACTATCTTAGTGCAGATACATGGGAAACATATTCAGAGGCCACATTATCAAAATGGTACGTCGTGTTTGCTAATACACTGCGCAATAGTGACTCGATCAAAAATTTTCTATGGAAGGGCAAATGTTATCGAGGAATGCACATTAAGAAAGAAGATCTGTGTCAGTATAAAGAAGGTTATTGCATTATGAACAAATCGTTTCTTTCGACGTCAAAAAACCGTGAAGTTGCTCAAAGATTTCTTTCTCGTACACCACCTGACAAAATAGGTGTCATGTGCATTTATGAAAGCTTAAACTGGGAAGCGTTTTTTGATATTCAATCAATTTCTCAGTTTCCGGAAGAAGAAGAAGTTCTAATCTTTCCAAATACTGGCTTTGATGTGAAACGAATAACGCATGATGAACCTGTAGAAATTGAACTCGAACTCGGTGGCTAAAATATATATATAAGAAACATTTTATATTTACATGTAAAAGACAATATGAGTATGGATATTAAAAGTGTCAGAACTTTTGGTAGTCGTTGATATTCATGTGATGTGTCCTTTGATAGATTTCGATTTTGGTATCAAACACAATAATAAACTAAATCCCACTGATAAATTCTTTAAGCAAGGACAAAACTATCTTGAAGGTTTAGGTGTGGTTAAAAGAGAGATATAGTGATTATACTCGTACCCTTAACGTGATTTACCTTTTCAGATGCTCTAGTTTCGTCTGGACGTTCGCCGCTCCATGATATGATTAAATGTATTTTTATGAGAGTCATACTTTCGGAATATAGTTATTCCTTTCCTGAAGATGAATGATTTATGGTACGATGTATTCTTATATAAACAAAAAATGATAGTGAAAGAACATTAAAATAAGTGACTGCTGTATGCGACTTCATAGGATGCGCTCATTTTGGATGACATCAGTATTAAGATAAACGTCTAGAGTGTCGGTGTGTTGGAATTGCATTATTATCAGATCCACACCCACCCGTCAAACGTGAAAAGTCGATTGTTTATTGGTGACGTCAATAAATAATTTGTACTATAAAACAAGCACAGTATTTTCATTAGCTCCTTTTAATAATTGATAACAACTAGAAGCGATGATCGCTATACATCCGTAGAATTATCGTCAAGGCCCAAGTAAATATTATTGTATTATCATGCCAGTATTCACATTTCATCATTTATTTCAACCTTCAAGCTTAATATGTAACTCTAAACTTGTTGCATAAAACAGATAAGAAAAAAAAAGAAGACCTTTTCGTTACAATTTTATTTTAATTGTTTCATTCATATTACAAAAACGTTGTTTGGCATCAACATGCTTTCGCTTTTCTTATGTCTATGTGTTTTGCTTAGCTCAACATCCTTTATTCAAGCCGAAGGAACGGAACCTTTAAATGACTTCGAATGTGAATTATTAAATAAACCTAAACGTATTGATGTTACTATCGAAACAGGCTCTAAATTTCTCGCTGGCACTAATGATGGAATTCACCTTCTTCTTCGTGACTCTCAAGGTTTCGTGTGTACAGCTGATGATTTGAATAATGATGGCGATGATCACGAGAGGAACTCTATAGACAAATATGCGCTTTGTTGTCCGCAAGATTTTGCCAAAACCAATGATTCATTAAGCATGCTTATAATCGGTCACAAGCGCGGTTATTATAAAGGTGGTGGCGATGATTGGTTGATCGAGCGCATTGAAGTACATCGAAACGACTTTCTACTTTTCACCTATCGCTTTCATGCCTGGACTAATCCTCGAAGAACCACGATCTTCGGAGCTTCGAAAGTGACAAGTTCACATTCAGACAATGCAGAACCATCGTATTCTCTTATTCGTTTATAAAACACTTTTATTTTTTTGCCGAATATTAATTCTGTTTTTTCTTTTCAAAAAAATAAAGCGCTATAACTCTTCATAACTGAAGTTTTTAAGAATTACTTCTAGTTTTTTAATGCGAAAGCAAAAAAGACTAATTTCTTCAAGATGTGGATGTCATCGTACACTATTCCACCCATACCCTCAAGATAAACAACTAAATTTTTATCATTGGTCTACCGTATGAAATAAGAATAAAACCAATTGTACAACACATTTCTAATAATATATAATATCGATATACTTTCTCTTTCAACTCATTACAAAATTTAAAAAAAGTTTTATTTTATTCTTCAGGAAGCGTTGTACTTTCTCCATAAAAGCATGATTCTGGATGTATTCTTAACAAAAATAACATTAAATTTTGTTTGAAACACTTTGTTTTCACATCCTTCCTACAAACATTTCAATATCATGAACATTTTTTTATATTTACAACAAATAATCCCTAACATTTCATATCAGTTTTGAAAAAGGAAACAGATTCATTGTTTTTATCTATTGATAATTTCACATGTTGTATTTGTTGCAAATATTTCAACCAAAAAAAAAGTTCCCATAGACATCATCATGTAAGCGAATACAGAAAAAAAAATAAACTTGATGTTCAGTTTTCAATAATATATTGAAGAGTTTTTTTATCATTCAAGTTAATTATTGGAGAATGTAACTAGAAAGAAACAAGTTGTTTTTATTCAAAATTAATCATTAGAAATTAAATGAAGTTCTTCTCGTTTTTATTCATTTCGTAGTTTTATAATTATATTTATTCGAATCATTCACTATATGCAACATTTTTTAAATTGTTAAATGTCAAGAAATGGATTCTCAAATAATATTTTTCACTTTGTTTTTATGTATTTGTTTGATATAAAATTAAAATAATAATAAGTGAAGGATTCTGATACTTACTGTATACAAGCGTTTTTATGAAAAACATCATATATCAATGAAAATAACAAGGTTAGTTTTTAATAAAATGTTATCTATTGTAAATGTCGAAATCTACGAGGTAGTATGCGAAAATAAATTAATTCCAACAATATAATTAATATAATTATTTTTATAGAAAGAAAAACATTGAAAATCAGCACTTTTTGAAGGAAATGCGACGTTTCCTGACAGAAAAAAAATATATTTGAACAAAATATTTTATTATTTTTCATTTATTTGGATGTCTACAAAGTTTAGCTATACTTATCTTGTTAAATATCAAATTATTGTTGAAAAGATATTTTGTCGATAAAATAATTCAGTATTGATATTACTGCTGTTTCCTTCATGTTCATTTTCTCTACATAAATATTCAATCACAAATTAATTTCTCCAGTAAGAAAAATGATTAAAAGAACATAAATAGCTCTTCGTAGTATCGAGAGATAAATATAATATCCAGAGTCACCGACAGTCACATCTAAATATAATTATTCAAAGAATCTACATATTTTACGGCTATGGTTGTGATTAAAATCATAGTTATAGTTCTCTGTATTAACTAGCCATATCTAATAGACGATAACTAAGAGAAGATTAAGTACTAATTATTTGTGTTTTCTCGAATATTCTATTTCGACTTCCAAGTAAATCATTTATCTATTCTGCGAAATAATAACCCATTTTTAACCATAAATATTGTCTAATTCTCAATTATTTTAGAAGAACCTTTGTGTATAGTAGATTATTTTTTTTCTCTGTGAGCAAATGTTGCATATCCTTTGAACAGCGCTGATTTGCAATGTTTTATTAAATAATAATTACACCAGATGTTGTCTCAAATAGTTTCATATTTATATGAAATAACAACTCTATCTGATAAGAGTTCGTTTTTAAAAATCAACACTGAAAAAGGAAGTGAGCTGATTGTTTTTATTGATATATGATGTTTTACATTAACACGATAATCTACGTCAAAAAAAAAGAACTGATTATTTAAGAGAGAGAAAGAGAGAGCATGGTAAATATATTTTTTCTATTTTTTAGTTGAAATTGGAATGAAAAACTTCTAAGATTTGTCAGTAAGGAATATTACATATTGCTTCAAATGTAGATTCAAACAGTTTAGCTTCTTTGTAATTATATTATTAATTAATGAAAAAGTTTTTTTTGTTGATTTTAGATTGTAAAAGTAATAAACTTTCAACAAGATATCGACAATGAACAACAGAATAGGAATTGATAATGATGTAATTTATTGAGAAAAAGAAAAATCATAAAATATAATGTTTGTTGTTTTTTTGATTATTTCAGTTTGAAACAATTACTTCGAATGCAACTCGACCAAAAAAATTGTATGTATGTTATGAATTGTAGACAATAATAAAAAAGATTTATTATTCTAGATGTGAATATTTGAAAAGAAGAAAAGTGATGTGCATCACATTTATTATTATTGTACTTGTTATAACTATAACAATTTCGATTGTTATCTGTAAAACAAAAAAGACAAAGAGTGAACAAATATCAACAGCAGAAGAAACAACAATTGATACAACAGAAAAAATAGAAGTAACAACAGGTAGCTGAAATGACAGAAGTAGAACTGCATTATTTATCATAACAATTTATACATGATACTTCTAAGCAATAATATCAAAAACAATTTCTGAGATCCATAATGGAATTTTTAGCATGTAGAAGAATGTTTGATAAGAATAAGTCTCTGAGAAAATCAGATATCAGTGATAATTCGACATCTCAGGTTTCGCTTAATAGTTTTTGTATGTTATAGATAGTAGTGATGTTAGTATTAACTGAAATTATCAGTTCGACTGGATCACTCCTTCCTACACAAATAAATACAACACGAGCGGAATTTTTGATATTTGTCAGTATCTGTTTTCTTTGATTTTCCCGTGATTATTGGCGAAATATCCTTTAATAAAGGTAACTTTTTGATATGAACCTCTAAAATATCATTAATAAAATGGATCTTACTCGTTTTTCTGTGTTTTCCTACTAAAATGTTGATCCCTCACATTTTATGCGGCAACAAGTAATCACTCTAATACTTCTGCTGGTGATAGAAGAGATCAGGACCTATACTACCTAGTATATCTATTGGATGATAAATTCAGATTTTCAGAAAATTCAAATAAAATGACTACGCAAGAAATTTTCTGTAAATTTAATTAAATACTTTTAAAGATAATCATAAAAAACTCTTCTAATTCAAAAAAAGATAGAAATGAAGTTGAAGTCTAATCTCGAATTGGGTTGGGTTGAGCTACATGAAGTCAAGTAAGAAATATATATCTATATGTATATACATATAAAATATCTTGAGGGTGTGGATGGGCGAGAGTGTGTGTAAAGAGAAGAGAACCATTCACACCCACACTCATCCTCAAAATTGCAAACCATCTTAGAATTTGTTATTTTATTATAATGCACTCGTATTTACAGTCCACACATGGTTAGAGAAGAAGTAAGAAATTAGGAATAAAACTTTATCCAATCGTTTGATCTTATTCTAAGCTCATTTCTAAAAATTAGAATCAACTATAACATCAACCATAACATCAACTACAACATCAACCACGACAACAACATCAACATCAACATCAACATCAACATCAACATCAACATCAACCACAACATCAACCACAACAGTAACTACAACATCAAATACAACATCAACTACGACATCAAATATAACATCGATAGCAACCACCGCATCAACTACAGCATCAATATCAACAACAACGCCAACACCGCGTAAGTAATTTGTTGAATGATTTGTGGTTGCTCAAAGGATAATTACTACAAGTAAAGACATCGAAAAGTTTCGATTTTAGATATCGAATGTTCGTCATCTAACCAAACAACGTTAGGGAACATTTTCTCTCAGAAATCGAAATAGGATCCATTTCTGATGCCTTGGTTCGATCTCTACTGAGCCAAATATTGAGTATGCACGCCCTATTCAAGAGTATCATCCGAAGATATCAGTTGCACGATGGATGAGATATAAAAGAAAATAATTTGCGAAGCATCAAATTAAGATTATATGAGGAAAAGAGTGATATTTACTTTTACAACTGAAAGGGCAGATTTTAATTTTATTAAGATAGTCGAGTTTTAATCTATATTTCCTCATACGATAATCGATTTTTATTTGATTTATCGGTATGATCTTAAACGTCGAAGTACTATTTGATATAATATCGACATGAGAGATGCCTGCTAACACTTAATCTTAAGTTTTTGATGACATCAATCTAGAATCGATAGAGCTTAATGTCATTATTTCTTTAAATTGATTTAAAATATCTTAATGGATCTTATCTTATTCACGAAAGGAAAAACAAGTTCACTGAGGGTTACATAGATAACATATTCGCATGAGAGAGTCAGAGTTCTTCTATGAGCAATACTTTTTAATCTTACTTTTCTCCCTTATCTAGAATGGACAATGACAGGAAACATGAATTTTGCACGAAAATTTCACACGGCATCTATATTAACAAATGGAAAAGTGCTAGTTATTGGTGGATATAATGGTATTTCTCTAAATAGTGTTGAATTGTACGATCCATCAACAGGAATCTGGACAATTATTACTAGCATGAGCACTGGAAGACAGGAACACACTACATCTGTATTCACAGATGGGACTGTGTTAGTTGCTGGAGGAATCAAAGATAAAGGTTTTTTAAATACTGCTGCATTGTATAATCCATCAACAGATAGTTGGACAGTTACGGGAAACATGCATGGTCTACGAGGTGCTCACACAGCAACTATATTAACAAATGGAAAAGTGTTAATCAGTGGTGGAGATGGTGGTAGTGGTTTTCTTAACACTGCTGAATTATATGATTCATCAACAGGAATCTGGACACGTACAGGAAACATGCATTATAATCGTGTTAATCATGCAACATCTTTATTAACAGATGGACAAGTGTTAGTTGCGGGTGGACTTGATGGTAGTTCTTTAAATAGTGCTGAATTGTATGATCCATCGATAGGATTCTGGACAATTACTGGTAGTATGAGTGATACACGGCAGGGTAGTACATTATCTAGATTAATGAATGGGAAAGTGTTAGTTGCTGGTGGATTTAATGGTGGCTATCTAAAAAGTGCTGAATTATATGATCCATCAACCGGTAATTGGACACATACAGGTAGCATGAATTTTGCACGGCAGTGTCATACAGCATCATTATTATCCAACGGAAAAGTATTAGTTACTGGTGGATCGAATGGTAGTTTTCTAAAAACTACTGAATTATATGATCCATTAACAGGAATGTGGACAATTAGTACTAAAATGAATATTGGACGATGGCAGCATACAGCTACCATACTCACAAATGGAATATTGTTAATTACTGGTGGTGAGGAGGGTAATAATATGTACCTGAATAATGCAGAACTGTTTCCATTGCCATAAACTAAATGACATTTTTTCTATCGATTGCAATATATAATTTATCCTTCGAATTGAAACCATGTACTTATAAATTCTTTAATAAAACTATTATTACGAGTACCTTGATTTTACTCTAAAGCAAGTCTTTATGACAAAATGATAATCAACTAAACCATCTTGACAGTGTAGATGTGAAAATGTGAGTATGGATGCGTAAAGAAGACAAAGAAAAACTAAAACATACTCACCCACTCTCAAGATTAAACTATCTTCTTGAAAGTAGAAACACAGTTTTTTATACGGTTCGATAGAGTTCATCAAGCTGTACAAGGACAGTAATATCAACACTTTTGCTGATCCTGTTCCTCATACAAAAGCTGACGATAAATAGAAACACTAGTAAAAATCTAATGTGTCGTGTATTAAAGAAAGCGTGCTTAATTTCTAAGACATTTAGTCTATATCTGAAACTCGAAAAGGATTTTTTCATATATCACCATCGTGTGTTGAGGCTACTTTGTTTAATATTTATTTAAAGTCATACCTTAACTGCACATTAAAAGCGACATATAGATTAAGACATTTTACAATATTTAAAAATCGTTTTTCTCATATGCATACGATCAAATACAATAAATTACATTGACATACAGTCGAAGACATGAGTGTATATGCGAATGTGGATATAAAATTATAGTCAATATTTCTATTTAATGCCAAGCTCTAATAGCTCTCATAAATCGTTGCCGCCAAGTAGTAATTGTTTTTATGAATTCTTTCCTATAGAAAGTCGATGGTAAAACAAATATGACGAAGATAAAAGATGATGGAATGAATGAAACAAAATAACCGCAAAGATACAACCAAGGATTTTGAGATGATTTAATACATGTTGATAATAATGAAAAGAGAAAACGAGGAAATAATAGAATGGCTAAGATAATAGGACTGATAACAAGTTGTTTGTGCTGGTTGATTTGATTGAGTAATTGTTGTTGAGAACTGAATTGAGATTGAACAGTCGTTTTTAGACGAGTTATATATACAATAATAAAAATAGCTGAAATTAAATTCGCTAAAAACGGAGCAATAAAATGAAAATATTGAACGATATTCGTATATAGTTCAATTGATTTAGAATAACGAACTACACACCAAACACGTCGTTCTTCATAATCATCAAACAAATCGCGATTAATAAATTCATAAATCATTGAACTTAAAATAAGAAATGGTAAAAGACAAATAATCCATCGTGCAATACATCGACTTCTTTTCTTATTAAAGTTAGTTCCTTGAAAAACTGCCATTGCTCTATCAATACCTACACAAGTATTAAGCCAATTACTCATATGTAGAAAAAAACGAAGCATTGGTTCAAATAATAAACATCCAACCATCTCGATGGTGTGGGTGGATAGGTGGATGAGAGTGAAAGCGTGAATGGGTAAGTGAGGGTGTGAATGTGATGCCGGTATGAGTGGTTGTGCATGTTGACGAAAATCAGTCGCACCCATACTTCAAACCCCCACCCGTTTTCTCATCTGCCAAATATGTACTATCACATTTTTCCGACCTACAGTGGGTACTCTCGCTAGTACAATATGATTATTAAAAATATGCGTAAATCGTATAGGCATGGCCAAATAGCTTTTTTATTTAAAAGAAAATAAATACCATGCACACAATATCCACATTAACAAATAGGATGAAAGAACTCGACAACAAATGTTAATGATGGCAAGATAGTAGACATTAACTTTTACACTCTGGAACTGAGGCCCAACAGTGATCATCGAGTACATAGCCATACTTTCCCTTCGATGTTTCAATATGATACCATACTTTTGTTTTATGTGGAAGTCTTTCGACTTTAAAGCAGTCGCATGGATAGTTTTGATGAGCGCGGACATACACAAATGGTGAACAATCCATTGATGCACACGTGTGAGCAGCAGTTCTTTGACGACACATAGCTTCACCACCCTAATCATATGAAAAGGAAAATATTTCAGATGTTAAGATATTCGATTAAGAAAAAAACTTTACCTCGCATAGTACTGAGCCAAGAATCAAAAGCATCAAAGACACGATAATAAATCGATCCATTTATAATTTGACTTGTCTGTATTGTAATAATGTAAGTTTATTCGTTTCGAAATAAGTAATTTTATAAACTCGGAGCATCCTTTTATACAACAATGAAAACGTGATCTTGGTAATTTAATCCTGAGATTTAAAGAAATACTTATTTTGATATAAATATGAAGTAGTTAAATGAATGAAATTGATATTATTGTTAAACAAGAAAAGCAATTATTGATATAGTTTTTTAATCTTTTTCGAGATTGATTTTTTTTCTTACTATTCTTTTCAAGAGAGTGATTATTTCGTTTTATTGTCTTTTTAGTTCGAGACGAGTTTTTTGTATTTTTTTGTAATAACTGATGAGGATGGTTCAGAATTCGTTTTATTTAAAATATAGAAACAAAAGTGCTCGTATTGATTGAAAGAATCGATAAGTAAGCAAAAATATGTTACCATTTACACCTTTCTTTCTTATTATTAATAAAATTTCTATCAACGATGGCCTTTGAAGCCTTTATTATAACAACATGACTTGATTTCTCCTACACCGTGTATCTCAAAAAAGGTATTCACAGTACACGCGATGATCCATTTGTGGTTTCGTAAAAACAGAGATTTCATATTAAATCTTTTCGTTAAACTGAAACTAAGGTTCTGTAGACCATCTTGAGGGTGGGTGTGAACAGAATGAGTAGACACTCATCCCAACCCCTACTCCCACATCCACATCCTATTCAATTTTTAGTGCTTTCGCTATTTTTGGTTATTTAGGTTCATCAACATGGGTCGCATAAGTTAAATTAGCAATTATTATTTTAGGTAAAATACATATCAGAGTTAAATTCCTAGACGAAATTCTAATCAAGTTTATACTTTGCAGTTAGAATGAGATTATCTTTTTTAGAATTTATCGAAGGTACTGTTTATGCATTATTCATCTTTCTTGCATTACGTAAACGATTGAGAAGAACGAATAAATATAATTATTCAGTATGTGATATGATTACTCTACTGCTTAGACTGAGTTTGAGTCTTTGGTTTGAAAAAGCAACAATAACAATTAAACATGAAGCTAATCCATTTCAATTAGCTTTTTATTATGTTATTACATTATCTATTATTACTGCAATTGCAACATCCCTTCAAATTGTTTTTCGTTTTTATGCATCTGTTTGTCTTTCAAAATGTTTGGGCAAATATGTATCATTTGTCAGCCTATCAATCATTGACTTCTCGTAGTTGATGATATTTTCTTTTCAAAAATGAACACAAAAATCACAAAATTTTTCTTACTAAAGTAAAACCTATTTCATTGTTTGTTTTATAAAACATGATATATCAACTAATAACCTGAAATTTCATTAAAATCTATTTTTTAGTTTAAATCAGCAGGTAAAAACTGTTACATGACTACATTTTCCTTAAACTCTTCTTTTAAAATATGATTTTTGTCAAATAAATGTCATTAGAAACAAAACTTATTTGATAATGTCTTATTGACAATAACAACAACAGAATGCAATTTTTGTATCTCTTCTTTAGTAACGCAATTTGTTTTACTCATCTAGTCATATATCTATGTGTAGAAAAGAATGTAACTTACATAAATAGATAAGATATCGCATATAATAAAATAGAAAGAAAACAAACAGAAGATCATTTTTACATTTATCTTCAATGTTGTATTTCATCGTCTTCATCTTATTGTCTTCAATATCGACTCAACTTGCCGATGGTCTGGTGTGTGCCACTAATTGTGATTATTCCAGTAATCTCGAACATATAGTATTACCATCTTGTAATACTACCGATAAACCTGCAAGTGAACAAAGTTGCCGAGTTTTATTAGATATTGATTATATCACTGGTGCGGTTACTGGACAATTTAATGCTACAAAACTACCAAAATCTGCTAATTTCGCTGGATTAACTGCTTTCTCACTTTATAATGAATCAGTGACTCTAAGAATCGAGTTTGATTGTTTCACATCAGATGAATGTGATTTATTATTTGCTAAAAATGTTTTAAATAGTAATTGGACCGAAGTTCAAACTGAAGTAAAAATTTTAAGAAGTGATTTAGCTGATAACCTCTTTAATTCGACCGATCTACGACCTAATGATACTTGCACAAATAATCAACCATGTTCAGGTAAAGGATTTTGCCAAACAGATTTCCAATATTGGTCAGATACTGCACATCCCGCAATCAGGAGTGCATGTGCAAATTCGACAGAACAGCCAATTCTTAATTGGCTTGAAGCATTAGATCAAGCTAAGGTAGGTGACATTCTGCTGTATACCTGCAATACACCTGAATGTGCATCACAAAATTCAGCTTTAAGTGTGGTTCAAGTGATTTCACAAAAATATGCTTTACCATTTAACGTGACAATACCAATAACAACGACTACTATCACTACCACGACCACCACCACACCGGCCTCTACCATGTCAACGACATCAACAACATCGGTAACAACACACGGCGCTGCTAGCTCAGCCTTTTTAGGCAGTATGAAAAAAATTATTTTTGTATTCATTTCTTTTCTCTGTTCGTATCTGTTTTGAATTTAATTTTTATTTTAATTTATAGTTGCACTATGGAGTTTTTACAAATAAATCAATATAAATAAATTCTATAACATCGATTTGTTTTTCTTTTTCTAGAGTGTGGGGTGTGGGTGTGGGTGTGGGTGAGAATGTCTGAGTAAGCAAGAGTCTTATCCGTCATCTACCCACACCCACAAGAATATTCATTAAATGCATCATTTATTATTAAATGTTCATTTACTAATATGGATGAGAAATTGTTTTTTAAACCAGAATTATTTATTCGTGAAGTTCGACGATTAACAAACGGAACTTTTACATGTAGATTTGCTCGTTTATTAACAGATAGTTCCTTGTATGAAATTAAGCTTTGGATTGGAAAATAGCTTAATTCTTTGATATATTTATTTGAATTGATCTAAATTTTTAATTTAGACACGAAAATTTTGGTGGACTATTCATTTTCCACCACGACGAGGATACTACTGGTATCAATTAGATTATAAATTTTCTCATCATCCATATATTATTCGTATTCAAAATGTTTATCGTAAATTAAGGCCATGTGAATTCTTGCAAAATACTTTTAAAATTTAAAATTATTACATATCTTTCTATTTTTATATTATTTTTTCCTTATGATTTTTCAACAAATCCTATCTACTGTTCTACCTATTGATTTGACCGATTATTTGATAGCTAGTTGCTTACATATTTTCATTTATTTATGTCTTTTTTCAAAGTCGGATGCATCTTTTCCGAATTAGATGGCGAACGTTTAAACAATTTTTCAAACTACCATCGTTATTTATTGATAATCGACGCGTTTATTAAATATTATTAGTCAAATTCAAATTTTGGCAAACATTCTTATTGTTTATTATAAAACATCATATCTCTTTATTATGTTTTGAAATTCTAATAAATATTTATTTCATTAATTGATGGTTCACAGTCACGTCCTACAAATACACTAGAGAGTATGGAAAAGAGGGTGTGG
Source organism: Adineta steineri (assembly GCA_905250115.1). Lineage (NCBI taxonomy): Eukaryota > Metazoa > Rotifera > Eurotatoria > Adinetida > Adinetidae > Adineta > Adineta steineri. The sequence continues at coordinate 42,304 of CAJNOI010000480.1, forward strand.
GTATATGGAAGAAGAAGACATCCGCACCCATCATATATAATCGAACTAATTTCATCATCTACATTCAAAGCCATTGCATAAAACCGGATTTCAAAACGTAGAAAAAAACGAATATGATTATATATAAACATTTCCAATAAATACTTGAGAAACTATGAAAACAATCGTATTAGTGATATATCTTTATCATACTACTTACCCAATTATCTCACCTTTAAAAATAGAAAATGAATTAAAAAATGTCAAAGTATTTGAAGAAAAATTTCAGCACATGTCTCCATCGAATAAATACGCATATATAAGGGTGTGAGTGCGACTGTGAATGAATATGAGTGCGATTTAAGAGATGGTATATCTACATCCACCCACACCCACATCCTCAAGAAAATGTAGTTTTCCATTGTAATAAATATATTTTAAAGGTCCATTCTCTTCAAAAATAAATGAGAAATGAGTGGTAATATATATATATACACCTTATTTCTTTTTTTCTTTCACGTAGTAATGTCTGTCATTATGGATATAAAAAGCAACTCGACAAAATTATTTCTAACACTATTTTTTTTTCTAATTATATTAATAGAAAAACAGTCGTCGTCATTTATATATTTTTCGTTCCTACGCTACATTTTTTCCAAGAAAGAAATACTGATTTTTTTCCCGGAATATTCTCGAATATATATATATAGATGAGAAAAATATTATTTTACTCATAACGCATTATCCAACAACATCTTCTCCTATAAGGTAGGATTGAAAAAAACTATTTATCAGTTATATATTTTCCTTCTCAAAGAAAGAATAGAGAAATATCATGGTAAAATATAACATAAAAATTGAAAAACCAACTTAATGAGAAAAAAAATATAAGAGTGAATAAAATTATTTGACGGGCATAAAATTCATATTTTACACTGGTAGAAAGTAAATAATGCAGTAAGAACATTTTTCGAATTTATTTATCTGTAGAATCAATTTGTTTAAATCTATTTTTCTATCCAATTGTGTCTAGAATAAGTCACTTAAACATTCGTAAGTGACCAGCAAAAATTTCCATGACTGATATAACATATTTTACAACAAGTCAACCAGTAGCTCGAATGACTGGAAATAATCCATTTTTCGAACCAACCGTAGAATGGTCAACTGGATTGTGCGATTGCTGTAACGATGTAAATGAGTGTAAGTATTTCAAGTTTTTTTTATATTTTAGAAAACCTTGCACTAGTAATTTTAATGTGATAGAAAATAATTAAGTGTATACTAGTGTAAAACGGACTACCTTTGTTAAGGGAAAAGTATAAATTATAAATTATCTCTTTGTTCTCACTTCAAATTGATTTCTCGAACAGACAAAAGAAATACTATCATATATAGTAGTAAAATAGATGTTATGAGTAGTAGCGATATACTAATTTCGCGTGTTATTATTCTACCATTGTCATACTAGAATGAAAGATTGATAATTACGAGTAATATTGTTGAAGATAAGTTTTTTTGAAGAATTCATTGTCTTCTAAAGGGTGAGCCAAAAGTCTTGGTAGTTCTCAGAAAAAATGATATATCTCCCTTGTAGTAAATTATAAATTGTTGAAACTTTAGTATCTTATGCTTCGAGAGTAGGTCAATATTATCATAAAGTTTCAAGTCTTTAACTTTTATTACAGGGGAGATATAGAAGTTTATATTTTAAGTTTGATTTCCTCCAAATCCTAAATTTATAATTTACATATGTTATATGTAAATGACTAACTTTTGTATCCTAGTTTTTTACGACACGATACATTCTATAAAAATGCAGAAAATACCACGCGATGCAGCGTGAAAAGCTCTACAATCCACGTAGTAAAGCATATTTTAGTTAGGTAGTTGTTGCTCTCGCAAAATAAACTAAACTTCGTGTGATGAACTTTTGCTGTGCGAAGACCCTAATCGAACAACGTTTTATTCGTTTCTGAAAACTAAAACTACACAAGAGTAAGAAACTTTTCTTTGTAAGTTGTACAGCTTTTGACGCTGCATCTTGTGACATATTTTATTTCTGGTAGAAAGATATCTTAGATGAAAAATAGTTGAAAAAACAATAAATTTTTTTGTTGATACAGTGAAAACCGATGTTTTTAGACAAAAAACAAAACTGACTCCAAAGAGCTTTGGGATCTTTTAGTACCAAAAACTATATAGTAAAATTATACTTTACTATATAGATTGTAGAGCTTTTCACGCTGCATCTTGTAGTATGTTTTATTTTGCTAAAAGAACATTTCAAACCCTAGAATTTGTAAAGCGCAAATTTGAATGCATAAATCATTAATTTAGGACATGAATGCTAATCAAACTTAAAATATAAACTTCTATATCTCCCCTGTAATAAAAGTTAAAGACTTGAAACTTTATGATAATATTGACCTACTCTCGAAGCATAAGATACTAAAGTTTCAACAATTTATAATTTACTACAAGGGAGATATATCATTTTTTCTGAGAACTACCAAGACTTTTGGCTCACCCTTTAGAGTTTATCTATCATTTAAAATTTAATTTTAATTTAAATATATTCAATTAAAATAGAATCTTACTTCAAAAGGATGTCTTTTCTAAAGAAATTTATGTTTAAATTAATCAAACATCGAATACTATCAGGATTATAAAATAGTGTAGGTGGTTATGAGAGTAAACGTATTATGTTTATCATTTACCCACACTTATAGCTCGTAAAAAGTTTGTTATATACCTTAATATAATGCTTGGACATAATGATATTGCTGCGTAAATATGTGGCGTAGAGAATATTCGATTGTACTACTATTCAAATTTTGATATTTTCTGCTGAAAGAAAAACATGTATCTGAAAATAATCGATGGTAGTTAAAATTGTTAATTTCATTAAAAAAGAAATTTTTACATATTTATAATCATTTGCAGGTATGAACGCCTACTTCTGTACATGCAGTTTTATGCGCCATATAGCGATACGTATCAACGATGACTCATCGTGTGTTTGTTGCGTTCCGAACCGTATTGCTATGTATCGTATGAGAATACGATCAATTCTTAGAATTCGAGTAAGTGTATATTGTTTAAAAACTATTTTACATGATCTATTATAGGGTAGTGCAATGAATGATTTTTGCGTTGCCACTCATTGTGGACTCTGCGCTATTGTTCAAATGAAAGCCGAACTAAAAAATCGTGGTTTGGCCTAATACAGACATCACACAAATAGATAAAAATCAAATCATCCTACAAAGATTATTCAGAATTATAAACATATAATTAATCATTTGAAATAAAATCCTTAAATTTCATGGTATGAAAAGACTGAAATTTTACAGATGTTTAATTTAAAAAAATGAAAGTGAAAATAAGAATTGGATTCAATGCTGTTGATTTCAAAATCATGTTCTATATATATAGATGAACTTAAATGATTTGTTCATACAATACGTCAAATAGAAACAGATGATGTAATATAAGATGAAATCAGTGGTGTAGGCAGGATTTTTAGACTAATGGGCAAATTTCTCTTGTGTTGAAAAAAAACGATAAGGAAGATTTTTATTGATAGGCCAAAACTTGTTGGCCAAGCAAAGTAGTGTTAACATAGAAAAAATACAAAAGAATAAAATGAGGTTCTTCTAGTCAAACATGCATTAAACTCAGATCTTAAGTCTTAGATATGCGTATTTTAGTGTCTCTATTTCTAACATTTATGTTTCAAATTCAAACACATAAATCAGAACGTCGAGAATTCATTTGTGTATATAATTTCAATATTTTATCTGGATTTATATCGAAAACTTTAAGAATGTAAGCAGCAGCAAGTCCATTTAATCTGTTTTGTTTCATTATAGACCTACAATAACTTTTAATTCCTGATAATCGATTGAAACTTCTCCTTGGTTAGCGTCTACTCGATAAAACCGAGTTCATGTTCATCCAAACTTACAAATAAAATACAAGAAGTGATTCTTTTCTTGTTTTCTTAATTCTATACAGAACGAACAAACGAAAGAAAAAAGTAAAATTTCAATGAGTAATTGCTCATTTGCCTCCCCTAGCTGCGTCACTAGTGACAGTATCTTTCATACATTAAAAAAGATGTTTTCTAATTTTTTAATTGAATATGATTGGAAGAGAGTGTGACTTCATAACAAACTGTAAAATAGTGTCATTGAATAATTTGATCTCTATATTTTATTAATTGTTACAATTGAATTTATTTGATAGATAAATAATAGAATACGAAGCAGGCAGCATTTCTTAGAATAATTAAGCGTATGACAAATTATTTATTTTTTAAATACTCGTGTATTCGTACGATCTTGTCTTGAAAAAAAATCTTTGTATATTTATTATCAATACATTCAGTATATATAGTCTTTTGTATAATAAAACTCTTAACTCTATTCAAACTATGAATTGAAAGTAAAATCAGAGAGATCATACAAATAGTTTTATTTTAATTACGGTATGATAGGAGAATTAAGAGTTTCGATAGATTGTGATAAATAAAAGAATAAATATTACATCATTCCGATTATATTAATAATAAAAAATAAGATTTCATTGTGCATACTTTAAGCTATGAATCATATTTCTGATGGCTATTCTTTGTCTGATTAAAATCAAGTAATATACAATTCAATGACGATGTTTTTTATTCACGTTTTGTCCTCGATGCACGTTTATTAAATGTCCTCGCAATACAATTACTAAAAAAAACAATAAATTTTCATCCAAATGCCTATGCACTTAATTTGTATTATTTCTCTAACATGATGCATGCAAGCATTAACAACGTCAATACAACTCAAATAATGTATTTCTCTGCATTTCAATTACATCAATCGGACAAGCAATTTTATACTTCAAAAAAAAAAATATTTATTTTTTC
>CAJNOI010000481.1:8960-47112 GCA_905250115.1 Adineta steineri
AAAAATAGTAGAAAAAAAAAAAGACTGTATACTTAAAATGAAACATGTTTTAACGTCTAAAAAATAAAAATAAAACTATATCACCGTCATCATTTTTTACATAACAAAAATAAAAGAATATATATTCAGCCGACTCGACGAAAACCTTTTAAAATTGGAAAAATAAGTTCAAATGCTTCATGAATTTCACGACGTTCTTTTGCACCTAAAGAAAAAGAAATTATTTGTTTTAAAATAGAAAGGATAATTATTCATTATTGTCTACCTGTAAGCACCACTTTACCGGAATTAAAAATTAATAATACAATTTTTGGTTTGATAATTCGATAGATTAAACCAGGAAATAATTCAGGTTCATAACTTAAATGAACTCAAACGAACTTAAAATAAAAATATGTTAATATTTCTCTAACCTGCAGTATGTTGCATGTTTCAACTGAAGTGCTTCAAGTCGTATTTTAAAATTAACATCAGCGCTACCAACCATATTTTGAATTTTAAAATCAAGAAATTTCGCCTGAAAATTGTTTTTTTTATTAAATATAAAAATAATTTATTTGTTCTAAGAAAAATATTACTTGAAAACCAAGTTTTTGAATAACACGAGCATAACGTCGTGCTGCTTGCACCGAATCTTCTTCACTTTTAGCACCTGTACAAACCATTTTTCCTGAACTAAATATTAATGCTGTTGTTCGTGGACTACGTATACGCATAATAACAGCAGCAAAACGTTTCGGATTATATTCAGCATTACGAGCTTGAAGTGCAATACGTTTTAAATCTAATGGACAACCAAGATTTACAGTAGATACAATATTTCTAGAAATATATATTCTATATAGAAATAAACAATAATAAATAATTCAAATTACTGTAAACTTGGTTGTACACGTGATGCGTCAACTGTACGCGGTGTGACTGGTGTTGGTGCAACAGAAAATGGTGTTGAAGGTGCAACTGAACTAAGATGATAAGAAGTAACTGCTGAAGGTGGACCCATATCTGCTGGTACACTTTTTTTGGAAGCAACCGATGGGCGATGGAAAAATCTAGTTTCATTCGTTGTATTTGCATGTGTTTCGTCTCTTGGTGCAACACTTCTTGGAGTTGCTGATGGAGGTAAAGATAAGGGTGATGCATATTGATCGTTCTAAATATTAGATTACGAAAATTAAAAATTAATTTACACAACAAACTTGATGAGAATGTGGATCAATAAAACTAGGTGAATAATCCATTGTATGAACGTCAATACAATTCTATGTTGGACTTCTTTTCTTATGTATACATATACAACCCTCAAGGAGAGCTTATCCAGATCCAGAGAAAAGGGAAAAGAAGAACAACAATATTAGTGATTTGTCAGCTGTCGAGACATACGGATGAAATAAAATAATTCGTACATAAAATAGATGCCGCTCGAGATTGAAGATTTAGGCATATGAAATAATATTTTCAATTGTTCTTCTCTCTTTCAATATATATTCATTGTTTCTTCTATTATACAATAGGAGTAACTTACGATGTATGTACATTAGAAATTAAAGAATAATATTTAATTACAACAAACATAAATGTATGTTAGAAGAATGAAACGAGATGTAATTCAAGAGAAAATAAAGTGATGTTTACTGTTAGAGATTATTGTTTTAAGAATATAACAAAAAAAGGAACTGTTTGACATCATTACTTGTAATTTTACAGCTGTCTTTAGAAAATTGTCAATCGAATTTATATCATATTCAGGAAATAATTGATAAATACTTGATTTTAGATTCTATGAGTTGATTAAATCCCATTGTAGATAATAGAGATTAAATCTATATCAACACCCAAAGATATAAATTCATGTAGTTCTACTTACAAAAGATTAAATCTTGTACTATACTAGAAAATTCATTTACTATAGTCACTTACTTATGTAAATTACAGTATTACAAAAGAAAAGTATTGTTAGCGTTTGAGTTTTATTTAATTTATTAAAGTATAAGAGAAAAACAGTATCAAGCAAGGTCTAAGTTATTATTTATAAATTGTATGTCATACATATATCAAATAAAATATACAAACAATTTTCTACTTTTCAATACAAATAATCTTTGCTTATCTTCTATCATCAATTATCCATTAATTATAAATAGAGTGCGCTAGTTCTCGGTAAACAAAATCATTTATCTTTCTGCTGGTCAAAACGTCACCATTAACACAAACCTATACTGTAGATGATGATTATGATTCATAAATATATATATATACATATACATATATATATAAAGAATGCCCTATGACTATGATAAAACATCCATCGACTTTTCTCTAGAACACGGTTGATTGATAGATCAGTTATGCCTAAAGGTTGATAAAGACAAGTATCATCGAATTGTATTGTTCTTTTGTTTTATTACATTCTCTTTCGGTTACTATTTATAGCTATACTGGATAAAGAACTATTAACAGGTGTTGTTTTGTCTTTCTAGATAAATCAAACACCACATGGATCTCGATTAACATATTAACACATAATATTCTATCAACTAAAAAATGGCTAAAGCCTATGATTATTTATTTAAATTACTTTTGATTGGTATATTGAATTTTCTCATATGAATATTTATTTATTTTTGTTTATTTAGGTGATAGTGGTGTTGGAAAAGTAAAATAAAAGAATTTTCAAAAGAAATATTTTTTTTCTTATTTACTATTTTATTAGACATGTGTGCTTTTGCGTTTCTGTGATTCAGCATTTAGCACAACTTTTATTTCAACGATTGGTAATTTATTTATCTTGAATTTTTCTCTTGAAAATATATATATTCTATATAGGAATTGATTTTAAAATTAGAACAATTGATCTTGATGGACGAAAAATCAAACTTCAAATATGGTAGATATATTTTAATAAGATAATTTATTATATTTTTTAAATTTTTTCTAGGGATACAGCAGGCCAAGTAAGGATTGATATGTATTGATTTATATTTATTAATAAAAACTTTTAGGAACGATTTAAAACAATAACAACAGCTTATTATCGTGGTGCAATGGTAAATTTTAAATATAATAAATTTTCTATTTTAATATAAAAATTTCTTCGTAGGGTATAATGTTAGTATACGATATCACAAGTGAAAAAAGTTTCGATAATATCAAAAATTGGATTCGAAATATTGAAGAAGTAGGAAAAAAATTAAATTTTTTCTATTTAATTTATTTGTATATTTTAGCATGCATCCGCTGAAGTTGAACGAATGCTTATAGGAAATAAATGTGACATGCAAGATAAACGACAAGTTAGTCGAGAAAAGGGTGAACATGTATGTATTCAATATTCTTAAAAAACAAAAATCTAGGATTATGTATAATTTAGCTTGCTATGGAATATGGTATTAAATTTACGGAAACTAGTGCTAAAGGAAATATCGTAAGTTAGAATAGATATATATTCAATTTATATTGTTGTTTGATTATTTTAGAATGTGGATGAAGCATTTCTTTCTCTTGCCAAAGATATCAAAGCAAAGATTGATAAGAAAGCGGTATGAAATCTATTTCTAATTAGATTTTTAATCATATTGTGTTTCTTCTTTTTGTTTATAGGGTGCTGATCAGACTGGTAATAAAGTTGTATCTGGTGGTATTAGGCCAAAAGCAGATTCAAATAAAAAACCTGGTACATCGTTTTGGTCTCGTTGTTCATTGTTCTAAACAAAAAGCCAAATTCAATCTGAAACAAAAAGATCTTGTCATATTTATTGATTTTCTATTGTTGTTTTTTTGTTATCAAACAGCATGGATATATCAATGATGAGTTTACTTTTTCGTCTGTTTTCTTTTTATTTAATACCGATCAATCATCATCCACTTTGTATATCGTACTCTTTTTTTTTCTTCTCATTATTACGTTTGTTATTATTCTTGGGTATCTATCTTTTTTTTCTTTTCTTTTCTTTTCTTATTGTGGAATAAAATAAAACATACATGCTTGTATTGATGAAGATTGTTGACTTCCGAAGATGGACAAATAGATAGATCAACTAGTTCACTCTCAATCTTATTAATCGCTCCAATATGACATCTGATGATTTTGTCGTCTTCTTTTCTATATGTCCGGATGAATACCTTCTTCCTTCTCCTCTTCATCCTCCTCCTCCTCCTCCCCTTCTCTCTTTCCGATTGACGACATCGAAACGAAATCTTTTGAATAAATATATGAATAAATGTGTCCTCATTCGAAGTCTTGCGTGTACGTTTGTTCTCAATGTACACAAAAAGAAATAAGAAGGTCCGTACGATGAACTAGTTAATCATACGCAACAATCGTTTGTTGAATTTAGTTTACGACGAACGAGAGATTTTTTTTAGAACAAAAAAAAAGTTTATCAAAGAAGGACATTTGTTATAAACGAAAATTGATGAATTAAACAGAAAAAAAAACGTTTATACATAGTCAATTACAAGTAGGTAGGATTTAAAATATTCAAGGTTTGAATTAATTCTTATTTTATAGTATTTATAGACATGTTAAAATTTTGAAAAAGAATAAAAACATCATTGAATGTATATTTCAATTTATAAAAATATAAAAGAAAAAAAAAGCATAGGAATAGTATTTGACGAGATAGTTAAATTTATAAATAAGATATTTATTTTACTAATGAAAATTTATTAAATAAATATTGTTAATACTTATGTAAACAATAATTCCATTTATTTAGCATCATACAATGGTAGTTAAAGTCGGTTCAGGTGAAATCGATGATCTATCAACATTGAATGTTCTTGATGAAGAAAGTCTTTTACGTGAATTACGTGCGAGATATAAAAAAGGAATAATCTATGTAAGTTAGAAATTCTATTGACATATGAATTTCTATTTATTCATTTATAGACATATATTGGAGATGTATTGATTGCTATTAATCCATTTAAACAATTAAATATCTATGAAAAACAGGTTTTTATTTGTTTTTTTCGAAATTGACATTTAAATAATTTGTTTCTTTTTAAGCAACATGATCTTTATAAAGATGTTCAAAGTCGAAATCAGTTAACACCACATATTTTTTGGGTTGCTGATCAAGCTTATAGAAAACTTTGTTTATCAAAACAAACACAATGTATTGCTGTTTCAGGAGAAAGTGGAGCTGGTACAATAGATAGATTTGTTCTTATATGAATTTGAACATGTTGTATTGTTTATTTAGGTAAAACTGAATCAACAAAACTTATGGTTTCACATATAATTCATTGTTCAAGTGATATTAGTGATCGTGAATTACAAAATCGAATTATTGAGGTTTGTATATGAATAAAAAAAACATTGAAATTGAAAATTTAATATTTAGACATCACCATTACTTGAAGCATTTGGTAATGCTCAAACGTGTATGAATCAAAATTCAAGTCGATTTGGAAAATATCTTCAATTGAATTTTACGAATACAGGTCGAATTGTTGGTGGTATGTTATTAATGAGAAAAAAGTATATCTTAAGAAATAATTTTTGCTTCTAGCAAAAGTTTATGATTATTTACTTGAAAAATCACGTGTTGTTCAACATGGTCCTGGTGAACGTACATTTCATTTTTTTTATTATTTATTTGCTGGATTAGAAAAAGAAGCGTTAGAATATTTTTATTTGGATGATCCTGAAACTTATAGGTAAATATTATTTAATTTTGTCGTATAAGAAATATAGGAAAAAATATTTTATTTAGAATTTTAAAAGATCCATGTGGTGGAAAAGTATTTCCTAGTCGAACGGATTTTAAACATTGTAGACATATGTTCAATACACAAAAAGATGTTATGAGAAGAGTCGGTTTTACTGACGAAGTAAATTTATTTTAATGAAATATATAAAGAAATTTATTGGAATTATTTAGGATATTAATATGGTATTTACTATTCTTTCGGCAATACTTCACTTAACAAATATTCGATTTTCACATGATGATGAAACTGATGGAGTTTATATTGAAGATGAATATCCATTAGAAGTTGGTAAGTTATTATAATAGATATTAACGATTTATCTTTTTGTTCTATAGAACAGTAGTTTATTTGAAGTAGATTAGAAGCCTTATTCGTTGTTTTGGTAAATTTACAATACTAATTAACTAGTCTTATTGTATTAACACATATCCAAAGAGATAATTAGGTCGTATCTTAATTATTACAGAAAGATACTGATAGCTAGGAAGCTGCGAAGTATTCCGAAACCCGATTATGACTTCGACGGAGTCGGAGTCGGGTTCCGGAGTCAAAAAATTTGACCGTAGAAATCGCTTTTTTGTTAACAAAATGTCGGAGTCAAAAAAATTTGACTCCGTAGGTCCCTACTGATAGCTAATCATGTCGATAATTCTATGTTGTCTATTGCATAGAGATTTGATTTCGGTCACTTAATTCGAGCTTGTTGGCTAATATCTGAATTTGACTGTGTTACGATGCAAACATTCTAGATCTTAGTTATACAGAATGTACCAGTGATTAATATATCATAGTGCGAGTACAGTTCAGATTTAAGGAATTTTATCGATTACGTAGTAGATATTTCATTTCTAATCTTATTACTAATTATTTATTTAATCTATAGTTTGTACTCTTCTTGCACTTGATCAAGAAATTCTTACTATGGCACTTATTTCAACATTCAGTACAACGAAAGGTTTATTAATTGAAAATTTCTTCTGGCATTTATTTCATTTCGCAAGTATTGTTCTATTTAGGTGAACGTGTTATAAGTCTGAAAAATTCTGATCAAGCAAATGATTGTCGTGATGCATTAGCGAAAGCTTTATATGAACGATTATTTTCATGGATTGTTAAACAAATCAATACACTTTTACAACCTAATCGACGGTAAATTTGTCTCATAGAAATCTCTTAAATAATATTAAATATTCAATAGACATAATCAAACTGATGATAATATATATCGTACATGTTCAATATTAGATATGTCAGGTTTTGAAAATTTTCAAGTGAATAGTTTTGAACAATTATGTATCAATGTTGCAAATGAACATCTACAGTATTATTTTAATGAACATATTTTTTTACAAGAAGAACAAGATTATCGAACTGAAAGTGTATCATGTGAAAAAGTTGAATTTCAAAATAATGAAGATTTAATTGAATTATTTATGGGTGTAAGTTATGATTAGATAAAATTCTAATTATCTCGTATTTATTTTTAATAGACATTAGGAATATTGGCATTACTTGATGAAGAATCTCGTTTTCCAAAAGCAAATGATGAATCACTTGTACAAAAATTTCATAGTCATTGTAAAAATCATCCGAGATATATTAAACCAAGAGGCAATGAAACTGCCTTTGGAATTCATCATTATGCCGGAAAAGTATAAAAATAGACAAAGAAGAATATTTAATAAATTGTTTTATTTAGGTTGTATATGATGCTCGCGGATTTTTAGAAAAAAATCGAGATAATCTTAGTGCTAATTTAATTGAATGTATGGAAAAAAGTGGAATTGAATTAATTAGTTATTTATTTACTGTTAATGATGATACAAGTAGTCCACCTATTACTTTAGGATCATCGGCGTAAGAAAAGATTATCCTATGTAGTGTGTGTGTGTTAAACTGAAAGTTTGGATATATTTTTTAGTTCACCATCGGGTAATATGAATAAACTTAAATCAACTACACTTCATCCAATGCGACGTCCAAAATCTTTTGATATCGAACGAACTAAAGAAAATTTTAGTCAAAAAACTGCTAAATCTCTTCGACAAGAATCGTAAATTTTTTTTTCATAAAGAAATCGAAATTTCTTTCTCTTATCTTTATTTAGACGTCCATTTAAATCTAACACAATTCAAAAAGAACGTTTTAGTCAAAATACTGTTACTATTCATTTTAGAGTAAATGATCTTTTAAAAATTAAATAATCTTTAATTATTTTTTTTCTTTCTAGAATTCTCTCGCTGAATTACTCGATAAAATGAAAGATGCTGAACCATCTTTTGTAAGGTATGTCAATTACTATGTAAATATCATAGAAAAGGATGAGTTTCTTTCGTTCTGTGACTTTTGTTCAGTAGGTTAGATGATTCGACATTCTCCAAAATTCTATTGTGTTCGTGACAATAACACTAATTATTTGTTTATTCTATATGTTTCGCTAATAAACAAATATATAAAGTGAACGAGACATTTTCGCTAGTATAGATTTAATAAAAACAACATTGTTCATGTAGGTACAATTAAATCAAATCTATTTTTATTAAGGTTTTTTGAGATTTAAGGTTTAATGTTTTGTCACGTGTGTAGTTAATTTCACATTCTTTTTTTTTGTTTTGTCCGAAGTGCGTGCTTGGATGTCGGTCAGTTCGAACGAATGGTTGTTTATTTATTGATTAGTTTAAATCTATACGAGTAACTAACGAACAAGATGAAATTGATTGACGTTTCGTATAACTAATATGTCCGATTTGAATTTATTTTCACCAAAAAATGATTTGAAAAAATTGTTATTTACTACGAAAAAATATGTATATTCAACTGATTCATGGCAAGATACATCTAATAGAACGTCAACATTAATATTGAATAATGAAACTTCTTATTTATCATTATTATCAAATATACAAAATACAAATAGTTGGCAATCAATCGATGATTATACAACGATACCAAAATCATATGGTATTGATGATGAACAAACAGGTTATTGTCGTCTAGATCGACAGGGTCATTGGCTTCTTCTATCACCTCCATCTCTTCTTCTTCAAAAAGATACAAGTCAAGTTGTTACATATTATGATAATAGACGTTTATCAAGAGATTCAAATATTCAACAAATTGAACAACTATTTCATGATTCATGTGAAAGTTTAACTGTTTCACTTGATTTACATATTCCAACTGATGAATTATTGAAAGATAATGATAATATTTATGGACAAAATATAGTTGTATGGAGAAATAAAATTCGACCACATCAAAATATATCATTGGATGAGACACGCAGAATATCGAGGTTAAGTCATAACGTACAATTAGACTCAACCGATAGGTGAATATCGTGTAGTTAATAGAAAATCGCTGACGAAATATAGATCGATAATAAACAAATAATCGAAAAAAATCGCATTACGTTATATAAATCATATTTTGCATTTCTATTAATAGATGTATTAAACCCAATCATGGTAAAGTAGCTAATCAATTTGATGAAGAATTAGTTCAAGAACAATTACGTTATAACGGTATTCTTGAAATTTCTTATATACGAAATCAAGGTTGGCCCGTTCGTTTTACATTCGAAGAATTCTTTAAACGGTATATTTTTCTTATTTCTAATAAATAATTTTCATTTTGTTTTATTAGATATAAATTTATTTCGTATCCACAAAATAGTCCGATAAGAATTAATGGAATAACGTGTGAGAGAATCTTTAAAGATTTATCTTTAACGGATTATGTTATTGGAAAATCTAAAGTAAAGATTTCATTTCATTTATTGATTAATAAAAATTAATTTATAGGTTTTTTTAAAATTGGAACATTTGGAAATTTTAAATCAATATTATGAAAAATATATATCAAATATAATTAAATGTCAAAAAGTTGTTAAAGGTTTTATTGTACGAAGAAATCTTTTACGTAAAGCAAAACAATATGCTAATGAACGACATAGTCTATTAACTCAAGTACATATTAATGGAAAACGAACATTAGAAAAACTTATATCATTACCAAAAGTAAATATCGTATTTTTGTTTTATAAATTGTATGGAAGTTTTTATTAGGTTTCACCAAAGAATATCAAACAATTATCATCAAAAATGGAAAATAAAAATGGACGTTCAGGTCATTTTATTAAGAAAAAACCTAAAGGTCAAAAGAAATTCACATCTGATGAACCTATACAAATGAATGAACAAGAACATAATGAAATGTTAAGAGTAGCAAAAGTAAAATTTTCACAAAAAAAATAAACCAACATTGTTTTTTATTTTTAATAGAAATTACAATTGATTGATAATGATGAATTTGATGGTATTGATCATCGAATAACATCATCTAAAAAACCTGATTATGATATGAAGATTACCGATGATTTTAGATCATCATTAGAAGGTTTATCCGAACGTGAAGTTCGTATTCTTGTTCAAGATGAATTTACTCCATTAACAAATAAACATGGTCAACATAAAAATTTTCCTATGCAAGCAAATATTCAATCAGGTTCAGGATTAGCCAGTACAACAACATCAACACCAGATAGTCCGTTAAGAGTTCACGAAGGAGTACTTGCCGCAATGGCTGCTAAGATACCCATTGCACCAACAATGAGTTTAAAAACAGCTGAACAATTAATTCGAGAAACAAAAGTTGCAGCAACAAGTGGAGATTTATTTATGACTGGTAGGAATTTGATTAATTGAAAAAAGAAAGAATTTTGTTGAGTAGATTGGGCAGTTGGACAAGATGAAAAGAAACAAGCAAAAGGTACACGTTCAAAATCTGAACCAAGAAATATATTAAGTGATTTACATGATGAAAATATGTTATCAGAACAAAAACGTGATATGATTAAAAAAATTCTTATGTTACAAAGACAAAAATTTAAAGATAATCAAGCACGTAAAACACTAAAACCTAATGAATTTGAAAATTCAATATATAGTTTTGGTCATATGAATCAATCATCGAAAATTGATGATGAACAACCGTTATTTGAAGAGTAAATTTTATTTAAAAAATAAAATATTCCATTGTTTTTTGTTTGTATTTATTAAGAGATAATTCAGATTGTTGGGATGCAGCTAGAACAATGAATGTTCAAGAAGCATATGAAAAAACAATTCATTGTTATCGTTTATCAATGCGTTTATTAAAAATTGCTACATATGTTGTACTTAATATTGGTGTTTTATTAACGGCACTTGTTAGTAAAGGAGCTTTATTACTTATGACAAACTCAGTAGCTAAAGTACAAGAAGTAAGAAAGAAAGAAAAACAATTAAATTTTACTTACAAAAATATGTTTTAGACACCTTATCAAGAACGTTGGGTTTGGATGTTATTGATATCAGTATGTGCTCCATATCTATTTACATTTGTTGATAGTCTTGGTAAATGTTTATTTGGTAATAAACCATGGCCAACTGTGAAAATCTTTACTGTTGTATGTTTTCAATTACTTTTTTCTTGATTTTTAATTGTTTACTATATTTATGAATAGGTGTTTTTTATTGAGACCCTTCATAGTTTTGGTATAGCAATATTTGTCTTTCATATTTTACCAAAACTTGATGCAGCAAGAAGTTTATTAATAATGAATGCTGTATGTCTTGTACCGGCTTTTTTAAAACTCTTTTTAACGAAATCAAATTCATCAATTGTCCGACGAAGTCTTTTATTTCTTATGGATTTTTTTGCATTTGCTATGCAATGTTCATGTGTAGGAATTGCATTAGCATCGAAATTTTTAAAAAATGATGCATCAATGACTATTCAAACAACTTTATCATCACTATTTTTACCAACAACTACAAATCCAATACTATTATTAAATCGACATCGACGACAAGATGAATTTATGAGTAATGGAGCAGATTTATTAGGTCCGGATATGATTGGAAATAGTGAAAGTATTTTATTTACAACACCTATTAGTAATATGAGTTCAATTGACCAAAATTTACAAACAATTTTAGCTGGATTTCATATTGAATGGGAATTACCTGTTGCTTTAATACTTGTTTCACTAGCTTGGTAAGATATTTCTAAATAAAGAAGGTACTTGTATATTTTTTCTTAGGTGGGAAAATTTTGTTGATCGTGATATAAAAATTGGTGGTCGTACATTAGTTCATATGAAATTATTAAAAGAGAATATTATTGCAACACGATCAAAAACATCAATTATAATAACATGTTGGAAAATTCTTGTTACTATTTTATTTGCTTATATATTTCATCATGGAATATTTAATACATCAGTTGTTTTTCCAACAAATAGTAATACTGAACAATTAGAAGATCCACTGCCAAAATTATCTTCTGGACAAAATTCTTGGGCAGCATTAGGTTTTGATCAACAACCATCTCAAGGAATGTTTCCTATTTTACCACCACGTGAACGTCGTTCTATTGTAAATACATCGCTATTTATGAAACGAAATAAACGACAATTAGATAATGATTTACCATCAAATTTTGCCTATGATGAGGATGGATTAAATTCAGTTGGTGGAGGAAATAATCCAGGAGGAGGTGGTGAAGGAAGAGGAGAAGAATCAAATTCCAAAGATCGTTGGATTATTTATTTAACTCCAATGATATTAAAAGTTATATCAGATGCATTATGTTTTTATATGGGTCGTTTAGCATGTAAACTATGTATGCAACGAATATGTTTTGCTTTACCAATAACATTAGTGACACCGCTGGCATTAACAATACTACTTGTTATGTGTTCTGTAGCACCAAAATCGACGGTTTTTATTGAGAATTTTCTTTTTTGGAGTTGTTATGCTGATTATGCTAAAGAATCATTTAAATGGCAAGTTATTTGTGGTTTATTTCTCTGGTGGTTATCAGAATTATGGATTGGTGGCCATATATGGTTTGGCAAAAGTCAACGTTTAGCATTTACAGAACGATTGTTTGTTTCACCACGTTATTGTGCAACATTACTTGAACAATCTTTAATGATGAATCGACGTCGAAATGAACGTGATGAATTATTAACAGGTACATTTGATGAAATGGTTACAACAAATGCTGAAACAGACTTTGATGAACAAAGTATTGAAGAATTATCAATGGAGAAAAAATTAAGTGCAGATGTACATACAAAAATATATTCATGTGCAACAATGTGGCATGAAACAGAAACTGAAATGTTACAATTATTAAAATCAATTATGAGGTTTGTCAATAAGATATAACTGCAACTGATTCTATTCAATAATTTTCTTATTTTTCCTGTAGATTGGATAGTGATCAATGTGCTCGTCGAACAGCACGAAATTATTTACATCTGAAAGATCTTGATTATTATGAATATGAAGGTCATATATTTTTTGATGATGCCACCGAAGAAGACGATAATAACGAACAAGTACCAAATAGATTTGTTCAACAACTACTCGGAGTTGTTGATCGAGCTGCAACGTATGTTTATTTTTCTTAAAAAATTCGATTTATTTTTCAAAAAACCAAAACTATTTCTTAGTGCGATTCATCAATGTCCAATGAAAATTCCTCCACCATTTAAAACTCCAACACCATATGGCGGACGATTAACATGGGTATTACCAGGTGGCAATTTTCTTATTGCACATATAAAAGATAAAACAAAAATTCGTCATAAAAAACGATGGAGTCAAGTAATGTATATGTACTATTTACTTGGTTATCGTTTATTTGGTGATTTAAATATAATTGAAAAATTATATAAAAGAAAACGTAAAAAGAATTCATCCAAAAGTAAATCGAAATTATTTAAAGGTTTTGGAAATTTATTAAATAATATGGATAATAAAAAACGAATACAAGTAAAGAAATTTCTAAAAAACAAATGAATTTTTATTAAATATATTTATATAATTAGATGGAAAATACATATTTATTAGCACTTGATGGTGATGTTGATTTTCATCCAGAAGCTGTACGTTTATTAGTTGATCGAATGAAAAAAAATAAAAAAGTTGGTGCAGCTTGTGGACGTATTCATCCCATAGGAAGTGGTAAAATTAACTTTTTAAATTTTATTTTCCTTTCTAATATTTATGTAAAATAAAAATAAAGGTCCGATAGTATGGTATCAAAAATTCGAATATGCGATTGGGCATTGGCTTCAAAAAGCAACTGAACATATATTAGGTTGTGTGGTAAGACACAAATACATTCATTTTTATTTTTTAAAACAAAATATCTTCTATTCAGATGTGTAGTCCAGGTTGTTTCAGTCTTTTTCGTGGTTCAGCATTAATGGATGATCATGTACTTCGTACATATTGTACTAAATCAATTGAAGCTCGACATTATGTGCAATATGATCAAGGTTTTTCGTTTAGAAAACTAATCTTCTAATTTTATTTATTTATTTATAATAGGTGAAGATCGTTGGTTATGTACACTTTTATTACAAGAAGGTTATCGAGTTGAATATTGCGCTGCATCAGATGCCCTTACTTATGCACCGGAATCATTTCATGTTTGTTTTAATGTTTATTGTTTTGATAAAGAATATGTTTTTGTTTTTTGAATTCATAGGAATTTTTTAATCAACGTCGTCGTTGGGTACCATCAACTATTGCAAATATTATGGATTTTCTTGCTGAATATAAACGAATTGTAATAGTTAATGAAAGTATCTCATATTTATATATAGTCTATCAACTTTTCTTAATGGTTTCAACTGTACTCGGTCCAGCAACAGTACTTCTGATGATTATTGGAGCATTTAATGCTTGTTTCGGTATGTTTAACATGCATTTCTCGAGAAAATAAATCATTATTTTATTTTAAAGGTACAAGTCTTTGGCAATCGATGTATATGTCTGTACTTCCTGCTTTCTTTTATCTCTTATTATGTTTTCATACAACAACTGATTTTCAAATTCGTGCAGCTGCATTTTTTTCTGCTGTTTATGCAATAATAATGATGTCAGTTATTGTTGGTACAACTATTCAAATAGCTGAAGATTCTTGGACATCACCGAATGCTGTTTTTCTCATGTTACTATTTTCGATAAATTTTATTGCTGCGTTGATGCATCCACAAGAGTTTTGGTGTATTGTACCGGGTTTATTATATTTTTTATGTATACCAAGTGGATATTTGTTTTTAATTATTTATTCACTTTGTAATCTTAATATCGTTTCATGGGGTACAAGAGAAGCACCAAAAAAAGTTAAAAAAAATCAAAGTAAAGAAGAAATTGAACGTGCAAGAATGCAAGAATTAACACAAGTTAAAAAGAAATCTGCAGGATTTTTTAATCAAGTAAGAGTTTTGATTAAAGAGAGGAAAAAATAAAAAGATTTCTATTGATTGTTTTCTTAATAAAAAAAAGGTATTTGCAAATTTTAATTTTAAAAAATATGATGAAAGAGTTCGTTCATATGCACGTAAATGGCTTGGTCTTGAACGAACTGGACTTAATGGTATTTTATTAAAACAAATTCTAGGTGCTATGGAACGAATGGAAAAGGTATTGATGATTTTTCAAATTTTAAGATAAGAGAACAAGAAATTGTTTTTTAGTGTAAATTTGATGAAGAAATGGAAGCTGTAGCAACACAAGGTATATATCCAACAGCTGGTAAAACACAAGTTGGATCTGATACCGATGCTAAATATGGTTTAATGCAATTAGCAGCTCGTGCTGCTACTCCTCAAACAACGGGTGGACTAATGAATCGTGCTAGTTATCCACAAATAGATCCTCAACAACAATTAATCTATCGTGGAATAAATAATGCACGAAATACACCCTATGGACAAATTATGTCATATGCCGGTATTTCACGTCCAATTGAATCACCACAAGTGGTTAAACGTGATGAACTAGGTATAAATTCGTAAAACTAACTCTTTTTCTCGTAAACATTTATTTACATACGTCCTGTTTTTTTAGTTAATCCTGCTTGGATATTTCATGAATCATTATTAGATTCAGAAGTTGTTATGCTTGATCCACGTGAAGTGAAATTTTTTAAAGAATTAATTGAACGTTATTTATATCCATTAGTTGAAGATAAAGATCATCAAAAGAAAATGGTTAGTGATCTTAAATCATTACGTAATAATTGTTGCTTTGTATTCTTTATGATAAATACATTATGGATTGTTATTATATTTTCTTTTCAACTTGTTTCGGAACGTATACGTGATTATGTATTTATACCAATCAAACGTTTACATAATGAACCATTACGTTTTGAACCACTTGGTTTTGGATTTTTAGTTTTTTTTGCAAGTATTTTACTTGTACAATTTATTTCAATGTTATGGCATCGTTATGGAACATTATTACATTTATTAGCATCAACTGATTTAAAACTTGGCCGAAGAACTCACGGGAAAAATGGAAATAGTCATCGACGTGAAGATTTTACAATAGATAATGTTGAAGATGCTGTTGAACAAGTTAAAGTTTTACAACAATTAAAAGGTTTTGATGAAGAAGATTTACCTGAACCAGACTATGATGTTGATATTGATGATGATGATAAGCAAGCAACTGAACCAGATTTATCAACAACAGGTCTTGTCTATCGTACTAATGGACCACGATTTATCAAAAATTCAACATGTACATCACAACAATGGAGTGATATAGCTAAAGTTAATGATATGCAAAGAAATTTAGATACAACTGATCATAGTGAAATAAGTCAAATGTAAGAATATGAAAGTATTTTTTTATTTACATAAACATGAACTATTTATGTATAGGGCTGGTTACGTATCAGGTTCAGTTAAAACATATGGAAGTAATTATGAAGCAATAAAACGACGTCAAATATCAAATAAACGTCATTTATATAATAAATCACTTGATCATGTTTTTAAATCACGTTATCATGCATTAACACAACAACAACATCATCAAACGCATAAAAATCCACGAGTTAAATTAACTGATGTTTTTCAACAACAGCAACAACAATTAGTTTCACCAAGAGCTAGACGTACATCAAGTGCATTAACAGTACGTGATAGTGTTAATGGTGTTAATAATCAACAATCGGCAATAACAAAAAAACATCGAAGGAAATTTAAAGAGCGACATTTAGAACATTTGTAGTGTGTACGAATATGTATCTTTCATTGTGTTTTTCTTTTCTTTTTTGTTGTTTTGAATAATATACTAGCAAAATGAATTAAAAGTAAATGCTTCTATCAATTATTTTCATATTATTTATAGACAATCTCATTATATGCAGAAATGATAATATAAAGAAAATGATTAACAGTAAGGGAAAAGATTGTTTCTCTAATCTGAATACTCTATTGAATACTGTGAATACACAATAGTGACTCAATCTTTTTCTTCTTACTTTCAAGACGAATCTTATCGTTGACAGAATTAAAACGACAAGAAAAAGTAAAAATTTGGCATCATTTTTCCCTACCAATACTTTACAGTTGCACAATCAAGTAATGAACTCATCGGTTGAATTATTATTACTTGTGTTTAGACAGTATCGAGCCTTGCACTGTATTGTGTAGTTGAATGAAACTCGAATACTATCTAGTTTGTAATGTGGAGACAAATAAACGAAATTTAAAAGAGCTGAAATAAGAACTAATTTAGTCATTTTTTCTGGTGTTTCATATATGTAACTATAGAAATAAAGAAATATACATGTTTTGTGTTTGAATAACATTATCTTGAAAAATTTTACAGATTATAATGTATGCGACAATATAATTATTTCCAACTTTCAAGTCTTCAACAACATTAAACATTAGAGCAGAACGAAAAAAATTCCATAGAGATACTTTTTTCGTCATCAAAACACGTAATAACATTTCTTTTCGCGGAATATTTTAGTGACCAACAATCGTAAAAATATTTAACCATGCCTTTTTCGTTCTTTGTTTATTACTAAGGAATATATATGTTGATCTTTTTCTATGCAAATACTAAGAACATATCTTAAATGTATTTTACTTGTATGTGGAACGCCAGGGTGGGTGTGAGGACTCAGAAAAGACAGCTCTACCCATCCACATTCTTTATAGAGTAAAACATGGCCAATAAGTTTATATTACTAGACGATAATAAGATTGCAACAACTAAATACCAATTTAAACTATTTTTCAAGTAACTTACACTTAAGAAATATAAATTTTTTCTCTAATAATTGACACAATGGGCAAAGCGAACGCGTAAAATTTTTTAACGCTTTGTAACGCGTTGTTGTTCGATATTTGCCTTCCTAGGCAGATCCACACCCGACATAAAGTGAAATGTTTTGATTCTCTTCTTCAGAGAAAGCTACCTAATGCACTTTCAAAATTTTCATCATTTCAAATGAAATGTAAACATGAATAATACCAACTTGCGGTGAAGACGAAGAATACATGAAATGTAAACATGAGTAGGTGTATGACAATTTGGATTTTTCCTCAAGATGTTGGATACATATTTATATTTCATTATTTTTTGTTTTCATAAGCAATTGTTTTTGTGACTGAAATATATATGCATACGTTTCCAATGACGACAATGACTCAAATGCATGATGTCATTTTGTTTGCGTGGGAACAATAAGCACTAGAAGTATATAAAAGAGTGATTATTGGTACAAAGAAAATTCAATACACCACATCATTGTGACAAACAGACATATATTATTACAATAATTAAGTTAATCAAACGAAATGGAATGGACATACTCGGTTTATATGGGAGTTACCTACGGTATTTCGTGTACTCTTTTTGTGGTCATCAGTACAGGAGTAGTTTTTATCTACTCTTGTTCAAAAACAGGTAAAGAGTTTATCAACAAAAGAGTCATTGGTGTTGATCCACCCGATGTAGAAGATGATGAGAACGATGATGTCAAGAAAAAGCGTATGAAGATAAAGGAAGATGTTCCATCAGAAAAAAAACCTGATGATGATGATGATACGAATGGTAACAAATTGATTGGTGGTCTGTTCTGTATTCTTGCCGTAATGACACTTTCTATAGCAGCGGCGCTCATTTTTGAAGGATGTTTCTTGGCAAATGCAAGACTTCTTCCAGATGATAATTGTCCTGATTATCCAATGGACTGTTTCGTTTTTAATCAGATAGCAGATCCGCAACCAATAACGCAAAGTGCCAGTTTTCGTTGTCTACCTACAAATAAAACTCAGTTTCCAAGTGGTGCCTCTAACGGTATTGCTGTGTGCTTTGGATGGATCATCAAACTTCAAACAACAAAAAACATTCTGGATCAGTTCGGTATATGTACGGGTCTAATTGGTCTCTTTACTACACTCCTAGCTATCATTATTTATCTTGGAAAATCTATAAAAACAATTGTTCTAAGTTGTATATTCATTGTAGCTTCCATCGTTACCATCATTCTTTTAGCAGTCTTTAAATGGTCATTTGCTCCGCTAACGTATGCCGTACTTGTTCTAGGGATAACATTGGGAATATTTGGAGTGTGCCTCTATTTCATTCTGCCAAAACCAATAGATAAGAACACCAATCAACCAACACCTGAACCAAATAAAAGTCCAATAGATTCTCCGCCTCATACGGTTGTACCTGTTTCAATGTCATACACTCCTAAGACGACAGCAGCATATCGTAATAAAGTTGCAGAACGACAATCGAAAGTTTTTCCCGAATCAACTTCTCCGTCTAACATAAAACAATGAATATTTATAACTTATTTAGGTTTTCTATCATTTAAATAGGCCACAGAAATCTTGTAAATCTTTAATAAAAATCTTTTTTTCAAAATAATTAAAATTTTTAATATTATTCATATTTTATGTAATACACCTCATTATCAATCTTTTCTCATTCAAGCATACTTACGCTCACAAAATATGCGCTACAGAAAAAGAAAATATCGTTTTCAAATTAAAAAAACTGAGGTTGAAATGACGTCATTGTTCTGTACCATTTAATTTTTTAATTTTTTTTGCATGATTCCTGACAGAACAGAGCAAGGATGAAATACTCATACAAGAGCAACTTGAAAACATGTTCTATTACGAAAATAGTATTGCTACTCTATTTATCGTTCTTTCATATATAGTATGATTGTTTTGAATACGCATCTCTAGTTCTTTCAGCGATGAATATATCGAAAAAAAAGATCTCAATTTATGAGGTATTGGGAGAGGTTTAATCAACGAAAGAAATGTTAATTAAAATCCGTATGCAGCGACTATAAAATAATATATTAAAAAGAATAAAATCGATGGCAGAATGACATCATAATTGCGCGGTGTGCGTGTGGTTGACAGCGTGATCATTCACTGTGTCTACCCACACCCTCAATCATCTATGTTTTCAATGATTGAATTTAAAAAAACTAGAGAAAAGAACTTGTTGAATACTCTTTTTCAATAAATCATATAGCAATTGATAGATATGTGTTTTCTGTGTCCCAGAAACTATAAAACATAAGTCTGTGTGATATCGAAAACTGAAGTTATAAGCAATTTACTGAAGAAATCCTTTTCTTCAGAAGAAGTAGGTCTAATTACTTTATGATCCAGAATAAGAAATCATTGAATAAATGAGTCAAAATAATGCAAAGATTTGTAAAAGGTTTGGAAGGTATGGATTTTGACGGGATAGAATATTTATACTTATATATACTCCCAAAAAAAACAGATTTATAAGATATTGAAAAATCGATAAAGGAACCATCGATACTATTTAATATGTTAATCAATCATTTAAAATTTATTTAATAATGATAATTTTACAATATTAGAATTGATTTTGATACGTTTACATCTTTCATACTCATTAAAAAAATTATATCATTCGGAGTTTAGGATAAAATATTCTGAAATATCAGTAAATCTGTTAGTAAAATAGAAGAAATATTAAAAATAGAAATAAATTTTTTGTTTGCTTTTATTTTTGTAAACATTTTAATCAATCAATAAAGATATACAAAAAATGGGTAATACACTCGATAATATCTTGAGGGTATAGTGGTGCGGGTGCGCGTCTACTATTTTTACTCATAGCTATACTCACTTAAGAAGATAGTAAATTTATCCCAAGAGTTATCATCAAAACACTGTATAAATACTGGTTTCATAAAATATTCTTCGTATAACGTTGATAAATCATTAGCTCGTACAAGAGCTTCCTTCATATTTGATCGTTCTTTTAATTCACTAACTTGATTGTTTATATCACTAGTTTGTTTTTCAAGAATATTGACACGATTTATAGTTTTGTAGAATATGCGAGAATGTGAATGCATAAGTTGAGCAATGTTTCAATAATATTCCGTAAATTATCTTCTGCAACCCAGACCGATCATTCAGACCATCTGAAACGCCGCCTTCTAAAGCATAAAATCGTGTAATTCCTGCTGTGAACGGCTGAAGCCGAGCGCTCCTCTCAGCCGTATTTCAATGATTTTAGACCGTAGTCCGGTGGGTGTGGGTGAGCAAGTGTGAGTGGTCTATTTCACCCACACCTACATCCTTCATTTATAATTAAAATTTATCATTATTAGACTAAAGCATCGTCCGCATAATTCGAATTCCAACAAAATGGTCTTCTTGTTTGTTATGTTCACAAGCATATCGATGATGATTGGTATTCTTACAGTTTATTTTTAATTTCATAATTTGATCATATAAAAGACCTGTTTTGTCTTCAAGAATATATACACGATTAAACATTTCGAAATATACATAAGATTGTTGTTCCAACAGTTCAAAAAATTTTCGAACAATATTTTGTAAATCATCTTGATTAATTTTTTATGAATTTATTGAAACATGTATACATAGATTTTGAACTTATATAATATTGTTGAAATGCTTCACATATGTTTTTTTTATCATCTTCTTTAACCCAGGTTGATCATTCAAACCATCTGAAACGCCACCTTAAAAGACATGAAACAATGTAAATCCTGTTGTGAACGGCTAAAATCGAGCGCCTCTTTTGGCTGTGTTTCACCGTTTTTAGGCCGTAATCTGGCGGGTGTAGGTAGGTGTGAGTTCTCTATTTCACCCACAACACATGCGCCATCTGTTGATAAGAGAATTGTTTCAACCAATTTGATAACAGAAGAATATTCGAACAGTATTAGATAGCAATTTATTTTATGTCATTTATATAACCAAATCCTTCAAAGTATACTATGTGCATATTTTCCAAAATCTATCGATTCATGAGAGTGGGTGGGTGGGTGTTGGTGCAAGATAAACATGATGTCTACACCCCCACTCCACACCCTCAACAATTTATCTTTGAATCAAATGGATATTTGGCAGAAATATGTAAAATGATCTGATACAGACGGTCATATATGATCCAAGGAACCAACATTATACGCATCTTATAACGAGCTTTAAGTAATTTTCGCTTATTTAAACTAATCTTCCTTCACAGCATCAATTTTTTTCTTGAATTTTTAACTATTTGTTCGTTTACAACGGAAAGTAAAAAACATAAACATCATGGGTCATAAATATATATTATCAATCACATTTTAAAACCATATAGGTACCACAGATTAATAAGATGTGGATGTGATATAGCTGGATGTGTGAGATGGATGTCAATAAAGAAGATTCTCACACCAATACCCTCAAGATGGGTTGATAAGGATCGAAAATTCTCAGTTGAAATAAAACTTCAGAAAGTAACTATAGTTTCATTTTCATTAAAACTGAAGAAATATGTTTAATAGTGGCAAATTTATTATTAGCTTTCTTTTCTTTTCTTTTTTCTTTTCTTTCGCCCTACATTTTTTATTATTGATCAAACGATTCAGTTGCAAAAGAGTGTCAACAAAATTGCGAATCATAACATAACGACGCGCATAAAAAATGAGAATCTTGAGGGTGTGTATTATTCGTTGACGTTGTGCAAGATCGTTGATGTACGTCATCACCACATAATAAATACATGAGTTTTTTCATTCGTTTTTTCTATTCTATACTTTATTCAAACAAACTATTTGTCGCAAATGGAAGCAATTTTCATATCTTTCATATCGCTCGTTATAATTAATACATGCTTGGCAAGATATTCAAGCTATAGTGGCAGCTCTGATATTTCATTATCAACCGGTGCGATTATAGGTATTGCAGTGGGTGGTGGTGTTTTCCTTATTATTATTATTGCAGTACCAATAATAATAGTCTGTTGTTTAATAAAACAAGCGAACAAACGAAAAATGGGTATAGCCCCCTTCGCAGGGAACACAGCCTGGGCTCAACAACAAAATCAATATCAACCACCAGGTTTTAATCAAGCATCATATTCTGGATTTAATACTAAAGCATAATCAACAAAATGACACCAGTTTCATGAAACACATTCTATATGAATAAGTCTTTGGTACAATCAATCATCAATGTATTATCATGTGAAAAAAAATCAATTAACACATAAACTGTACAGCTAGTATGTTATGATCTTCACATGTCGTGAGATCATGTCATTGCCACCATTCTCTCTTTCTCTCTCTCACTAGTACAATCTTTGTAGTACTATCTTCTCTCTCTTGTGATTTTCAGATCGTATATATAGTGAAATTATTTTGAATAAAAGACACAGAATCGAACCGACACAATCTTAAAGCCTACATGAGATGTGGGGTGTAGGTGGTTGTGTGATGAGTAGGAGACCCACGCCCACGTACCGCTTGACTGATCAAATTTAATGAAAAATCAATCTTGATCTAACTCTTTTTACATGGGATTTCTCAGTTAGTCATGCAATCATTGTATAATTTAATGGAACATTTATAATTCTGTTTACTGAATTTTTTCTTTTAGTATCTATCCAATCTATATGCAAACATATGGAATATTTTAAAGAATAGAATGTTTTCGGTTGCAATCAACTTTAAATACATTATGTAATAGAAATTAATAAAATGAAAATGAACTTTTTCCGATTGATTAGCAATAGTAATGATTTGGTTTTACCTACTTCTATTTGACATCAAAAGAAAACGACTAATATAAAATGACAACGAAACTTCACAGAATAACTATAGAGAAAATAAATGTTCATTGAATATAAGTTTTTATTTTGATCAATATTTTAAGTGTATATGGCGTAAGATGAATATAACATCCATACTCTACATATACTATAGAAGAATACAGAAATACATGACACCACCAGACAATCAAAATAAAATTCTAAAAACAATCCAGGACACAAATAGAGCAACGGAGAAAACGTATGTATAAGATTTCAAATATATTGTTTTACTATTGAATTTATTATAAAAAAGACTACTCACCACAATCAAATAAATCAAGCTTCATTGATGCGTAGTATTCTTATCTATGTCGTACGATTTTCTTTTTGCGTTAAATGATACATGTGTTTCTTTTTCAACGTGACAAAATTTTATCTTTCTACACATTTTTCTCTCTCAACTAAGTATTTGATTCATGGTGACTATACATAACATAGATAATATATCCAAGATAGAAGATAGAATTAGTAAATATAAACAACGACAATAATAAGAAAAAAAACAGATTGTCGGATTAATGAAAGATAAATATATTTAAAAAAATACATTAAAAAATCTGAACAAACGACAATAAATCATTGACAATAACTCGAATAGGAAAAACAAATATGTAGAATTTTTAAAATCTATCGAATAGTTCGTATTATTGAGATTTTAACAACGTGAACTTCTTTTCAAGAGAGTTGTTTCAAAGAACTTTCTAGTTGTTTTTCTAAAAGAACTTCTTTATAAATTTAGTCAAATCGTATGTAAAATGATGTTCTATTTTTATTTATGATAAAAAAAAGATTTGTTTTATACAAATTACTTGAAAGTTATCTCACAAATATAAATGCATTCGACTCATTTAGTTGCATCCATAAAAAATCAACTAAATTTTAACTAAACTAATACAAATATAACAGTCAGTAGAATATAAACATTTAATTTTCATTATTAAATTCTTTTTATAGAAATTTTCTTTTCTTTTATGATCATTATCTTTAGTTTTGCAGATTTATGCATGGATAAGTTTGAATCAGATGATATCAATCTATTTTACGACACGTTTCGTCCTATTCTAAGGAGCGTATAGGGTAGATTAGGAATTCTATTATCTTCTGTATATCATTCTTAAATCGAAAGTCCGATTAAGAATAGAAGAATAAAAGAAAACATCAAATTCGAATCATCTTGTGTTTTCTTCTGTCACCTACAACTGCATCTACACTCACACTCGAAAATTCATAGAGATATGATTATAACCTTAATTTATTTATTTAATAGAAACGTAATGAAAAATCATTTAAATGTAAGTTAAGTTTTTAAAAATTTATTTTGTGCAAGTAGCAGTTTTAGTAAAATAGAATATCGAGTGATAATAATGACTGTAAAGTTTCTACTTACCATAATTGTACAAATATGAAATAAAATTAATCATGAAATTTTAGTCAAATATAGGAAGTCGTAGAGTTTACGAATAATAAAATTTATCAGAAAAATATTTGTATCGTTGTGCCTGTTTATAAACAAATTCTATCTATTGAATTGTTTGAATATCGTTTAGTAAATAAAAGTATTAAATTTAATAAAAAATGAATTTTGCCTGTGACAGATATATATATAGAAATAGTATTATACATTTATTTCATTTTCGTTTTCATTGCATTTAATATTATATTTAATTATAGTTTCATTGTTTCCCTTCCTCTTCATTCTTGTACGTATATAAAAACATGTCCTGTTTTCGTATGTTTTTTTTGTGTAGATTTATTTTATTTTTTGAAGAAATAATGATGATAAATATTACACGCACATTTAGTACATGTATTTTGTTTTCAACCATACTTTGTATCATTCTGTATTAATGATGTAAATATTTTGTATTTTAGTATTACTTTCATGTGCCTTCGATGAAGTGTGACTGTTTTGTTGTTGACGACTTAATAGGTAAGAAAAATATCTCATTAAATAGGGTCTTACTACTATTTCGTTCTCCTCGTCATTAAATACTTGAAATTGAAATATATCAATATGGATGGCGACAAACAGAAATCTGTGTGGAATGACGTCCAAAAACAGGCCAAAACAACACTGGATGTGTGGAAGAAACGTAATAATCAATTAACTTCATCATCACTATCTACTCTTACCGATAAACAAATAGACAAGGACACATTTCTTAACGAGGAATTACCAAGAAAATTGTGCGAAGTTCTAGAATATTGGCACACCAATCATTCATTAGATAAAACTCAAAAAGATACATTTCAGGAATGCAGTGAATATTTGCTTGAAGTCTCAAAGAACAATAGTGAACTTATAAAATGGTTCAATCAACAGGAGAAATTAATCGATCTAGTGAAACAATGTAGCGATGATATTGCGTCTCATGGTTATTATTTAGATATTAAAGGAACAGAAGATCCCAATATAGGATCATTTGATAGACTCATTCAAGCTTTTACCAATAGTAACTGTGATCAGTTGCTTGATGTTATTAGTCGATGCATCTTCAATCGTCTCTATAACGAAACATTATATAATATCGGTAAAGCCAATGCGTCCACTTTGAGCTTGACTCAACAATTTCTATTAGTAACCTGTCCAGATTATATTCTCACATGTGATCAGAACAAATCTCAATTACGAAAATTTCTCGAGTATATGTTACCTCACTATGCTGAATTGTTTACTCATTTTCTTCCCAACATTGAAAAATGGACTGATACAGTTGTATTATGTCTACTCTATCCAATTCGAGCTATCCTGTCTGATTCAAATTCCTTGCCATTAGAAGAGAAACGTCTTATTCAAGAAGCACTCATAACAATTCTTGTCAAACAACCGCTTTCTAATTCCAATTACAAAGAAGAACATATCACACTTGTTTATGCTACACTTAACGTTTTAATTGAAATTGTTCGTTCCGAGCACAAACTTTTGGGTGAAATGAAGAAGGAAACAGCTGATAATAGCAAGTTACTAGAGATCCTGAAACAGCTCTCCGCCGATAAACAAAATGAAAAAATACAATTACATGCCTTAGAATTACTTTCTTTTCTTGTACCAGAAAAAGAATTTCTAAAAACAAATGATTCAGCGAAAATCACAGAATTATTTGCGAAAAATTTCAACGAAGCACTGGAAGATAATAAAGATCGGACGGCAGATGATCTCATGCAAGGTTTAAAAGGTCATTGAATTACTATTAGTATATTTATCTTACATCATGTTTCAATGTTTTTTCTAATTAGGTTTAGTACAGAGTGAAGAAATAAAACAGCAATTTGTCGAACAAAATGTTCTACCATCCATTATGCAGTACACCAAAGAAACAAGTGATGATCCGGCGCCACTAGAAGCTGCCTATGCACTTGCATTCAATTCAGATGCAAGGAAAGCATTTAAGGAAGATCAAGAGTTTGTCGATCATGTGGAAAAAATGAAACAGTCCGACAACAAGGATGTGACAAAAGCAGCTCATGGAATTATGTGGAAGTTGGAGGATGAAGAGAAGTTTAAGAAAGAAGCAGACGAAAAGAAATCGAACGAACAATCAACGAAAGAAACAAAAGAATCAACAGATGATAAAGAAACAAAAGAATCGACAGATGATAAAGAAAAACCTGAACAGTACGACATGATGATTTCGTATTGTTGGGCACAAAAAGAATTGTGTCATAAACTTAATGATCGTTTAGAAAAAGATGGTTACAGCGTTTGGTTAGATAGAGATGAAATGCGTGGTTCGATCGTTGAGTGTATGGCGGAAGCTATCGAACATTCTAAATGCGTACTAATCTGTATGTCGAGCGATTACAAGTCGAGTACCAACTGTCAAGCGGAAGCTGAGTATGCATTCAATCGAAAAAGTAAAATGATCCCGTTGATGGTCGAAAAAGATTATAAACCCGATGGTTGGTTAGGCTTCATGGCAGGATCAAAACTCTATGTCGATTTTGCGGATAAGGACGATGAAGAATTTGATACTGCCTATGAACTCTTGATTGCTGAACTCAAACGCCAAGAAGCGGATGAGAATGCTGAAAACGAAGAGGCAAAATTAGCCACTGATTCTCCTGAAGCTGAACCGGCTCCGGAAGAAGCTGAACCACTACCTATACAAACACGACAATATTTGAGCGTTGGTCCAGTAACCACGTGGACCGACGTACATGTCAATGAATTTATTACTGACAATGAACTCGATCTACTACTACCAATATGTAAATCAATGGATGGACCACTACTACATGAATTTCATCAAGCCTGCCAAGCAACACCCAGTGCAATGTTCACTGTGACTAATAAAAGTCTAGAAGGTTCACCAATACCGCTGGATGTCTTCTTCAAATTTATTCTGAAGCTAAAACAGTTCATACCTCCACCAAAACGACCGTCAGTGATATTTTTTCGATACGATTTCGTTTATGCACCTTTGACAACGAGCACTAAACCTGTCAATGCATCCAAAGTTTAATTCTTACTTTTCTTATTTTCGATGAACATGAATATTAATAAATGGTGATGGTAGATTTTGTCTTAATAAAACTTATAAAAAAATAGTAGAAAACATGTGTACTATTTATCTTCGGCGTAAATGATGTTTCTAACATGTTAAGGGTGTGAGTGTGAATATTGTTAATAAAAATAAAAGAGTCTTTATACTTACACCCACACCATCAAGATACATTTTATGAGGAACTATATATTAAAATACTATAGTAAATATAAAATATTCTCGTTCATCGTTGTGGGTTATCCCGGCAATGCATTCTGACACTCACTAAATCTTCATAGAACATTTTTTTGATAACAGCAAATTTATTTTCTTTTTAATATTCATTACTGTCCTTCTGTTTATTGGTAAGTGACTACCCGTGTTTATATGACACGGTACCAACACATGTAACTTCGGTCACGTTTTGACATAGTGATCATCAACATGTACATTCATTGTTGTTGTTATTGTTAGAGGGTGGGTGTGAGTGTAGGTGTCTTATGTTATACAAACTTCTACACCCAAACTCAAACCCAAACCCACACCCTCCCTCAATCCTTCAATCAAACTTCCATTTGTGTCTTCCACCTATTTTTCATGTTCCTTTGCTCTTTCAAAGTCTTTTGTTTAGATAGTGGATCAAATATTGATACTGCAAACGCTTGAATATTTTTTTTCATGAAATATTTCATTTTACAATACAAGTAAAATAATTTAAAGAGTTCAAACTGTCATATTCAAACAATTGATAGTTTTAAACATCGTTCGTTCATTCTTCTCGACGATCAGGCACCGCTGTAAAATAAATATTGTCGCAATAAATAAAAATATCACTGTCTGTATTGTTTGCATTCAATGGAGCAGAAAATCGATTGAAGACCAAAGTGATAATAAATCGATCAACCTGTGGGTGCCATTGAACAACTCGCACCGATGAAGTTAGAGCGGTATATTCTAATACGAGAAAGGCAAGTAACAAAATGAATCGGCAATTCTTACTGCACTCAAACATCTGTTCAAAGAAAATGCACATCTTGCCATAAGTGTGGTATGAAGTACCAAACTTTCAGAGGACGGAGGAGAGCCCACTGTGATGACTACTCAAAAACAGTCAATGGGTAAAATTCTTTGGTAAGTTCCATCGAGAAAAATCAAAAAAAATTCAACTTTTAGAGGGTCACCCTTAGTAGCGTAACTAGGATGCTTGTGTATGCTAGATCTCACAAGGGTAGGTCCCCAACTGTCAAATCACTTCTGAGATAATATTTTCATCATAGATAGAAGGCCACAATAGTAGAAAAGTTCAAACAGGATTTGGGCAGCTAGGCCTTTGGAGCTGAGTTCTGGATATTTTACTGCATTATTGGCCATTTACTGGATTGTGAGTAAAACATCAAATAATAGAATTTTGAACTACAAATTTCCCCATAGTCAGATCTAATGATCATTAGAATATCCTGAAAGTCTCAGCTGAAAAAAATATTCCTTTATCTAGATATTAAATTTTCAAGTGAACTGGTATTTTGCGTGTTGTCCGCGATAAGCGATTCTTGTTTAATAATTCAGTATCTCGACAAAGGAGCATTTTTTTTCGGCTGAAGCTTTCAAGGTATTTTAATGATCATTAGATCTGTCTGTAGGAAAATTTTTAGGTCGAAACTCCGTTATTTAGTTTTTACTCATAACCGAAAAACTGATCAATAATGCAATAAAATGTCCCGAACTCAGCTCCAAAGGTCTAGCTGCCCATATCTTCTTCGGATTATTCTAGTTTGGTGGCCTCCTAGTTATGTTTCTAGCAATCCTGTGGTTGCATAAGTTCTAGCTTGTCAATGTCTAAGTGAGTTTGATAAAGTTTGAACAATGTTTTTACTAGAATAATTCGTTTTGATAGAATTCTCTAGTGAACGCTTTATTCCATCATACAAAGCGGTAAACGGTTTCAATACTGCTTATGTTACGCATCGAGAGTCCACATAGAAAGAGCATTTAGAAAAATCCAAAGTACATAGAGAGAAAAGCTATCAAAAGAATTTGACTTCTATACATCTTACTTCTTGTATAGTTGGCCAGCGACATTCCCTTGTTATCAATTTGTTCTATGTAAAGTTGAATAGAAGCTTGCCCTCGTCCAACAGTTGCAACCGGCGCACAAACTAATAGAAACGTAAGACTAATATTTTTAGAATAGGCAATATAGCGCGTTGGAGCGCGTATGGTTTGACGCATCATCACTTGTCCTTCTCGCCCACGTACCACATAGAAACATCGGCCACTATGTATCTGCACATTTGCGGGATACGTCACGCTTGGAGCAGCAAGATAACTCGCTACACTCAAAGTGACATTGCTAGATATTTGTTCTACATGCCATGCTGAAGGTATCGATGCGTTAGTTTCACAATCCGGAGACTCGGCGTCTCCATATGCTACCAAATTTGGTTGAACACCGCGTGTCCCATTCGGGAGAATAGCATCTTCAATTGAAATTGCATCAAGCAATAATTTATCGGATATATCCGAGCCAAACAGATCAGCAGACTTGAAATCGATTGCAATAGTGTTTTTTGCGTCACGAAAACTGGAATTTTGTAGTATGGCACGAACAAAACTCACGGATGAAAATAAGGAACCAGTGAAGTTGGCTCCTATGAGAGAAGCTTCCTGAAAACTACTATGGTTAATGTACAAATTTGTAAACGTGGCATGATTGAGGGATACTCGTTTGAAGAAGACTTCGGAGAGAGAAGTCCGATAGGCTTCAGTGGTACGACTTGCCTCGAATGCTGCCCATTCCATAGGAGTATACTTAGCCGACAGATCAATATTGTCTAATACGGCGTCTGATAGATCAATATGCGGCTGGTTATGGCGAATCATACGTGCTTCATATAAAAATCTGATCAAATAAGTCTTACGCTTTGGATCAAGTTGACGAATAGCTGTCAGCGTTTTAGCGCGACAAATATTGGCTACTGTTGTATCGTTGATGGTAAAACCCGATCTCAACATCAGATCAGACATCTGTTCGATGTACGCAGCAAGAACCAGATCTTGTTGTAAAGTAGCAGCAGCACGCAAGTCTTGTTCACGTCGTTCATTGCTGATCTGAAGATCATGAGCACGTTGTTTGTTGGCAATTTGCAATTGAATAACAGCGATGAGAACAGTAGCCACGCCAATCAAGAGAGGTACGAGTACTGATAAAAAGATGTTCATCATAGTTTTTCCAAATTTATCTGAATAACGCTTTGTGGCGTTTTTGTCTGAGTCTTCGACATTAATAGTGTCAGACATTTTATTCGAAGACGAACAGAAAAATTTGTTAAGAGCACAGATGCGTATAATACAAACCTATTTATGCGACAACTGTGCTGCAGCAATACAATTTATTGTCGGCAATCAAAATAAGTCAAGCTGTCAGGAGCATACAAAGCTAGCATTACATATGAGACTATCACTGCAGATTATATATAACGATACTATTGCTAGTTGCTAGTTTCCTGTTGCATTCAACGCACAACTAATATTTGTCTATCTATGTCATGCTTCTGCTTCATTTTTTTCTACTTTATTCAAATTGACTCCAGCATAAGCTAAACGCGATATCAGCTTATTAAAAAAAACACA
This sequence comes from Adineta steineri, assembly GCA_905250115.1. Lineage (NCBI taxonomy): Eukaryota > Metazoa > Rotifera > Eurotatoria > Adinetida > Adinetidae > Adineta > Adineta steineri. Next base: position 40,786 of record CAJNOI010000481.1, read on the forward strand.
CAGGACAAGCATACTATCATCTACGTGATAGTATTACACGCGGAGTCACATATTCTTTATGCCAGAAAAATCATCTTCTGCTTTTTCTACTATAATAACATATCAACAAGAGTGACTGAAAATTTTTGTCAGGTGGCAAAATAATTGTGAATGAGACATTTTGTATCACCTTTTCATTAAATCACGACTAATGGATGTTAGATACGACCTCCAAACATACGAAAAAAGACAGGGTGTTTGGAATGACAAAAACTAAAAAAACACAGTGTTTGTAACGCCAGTTGTTCAGAAGATCGTAGCGAGCAGCGACAGTTGATTTGTCGAGATAAAACCTTGAAATTCAACGGAAGTTTGGGACGAGAATGACCGGGAGGTCGTAACATTAAAAACAGGGAGATCATAATGAAAGACAGAATGTTAGAAAATGTGGGTCTGGCTGTGAGTGCGGGTGAGTGAAGAATATGCATCTACACCCGCACCCACCTACACTGCTGGTGATCATCGATTGCTATCCAATTATATACGGAATCTTCATCTTTGATATAATATAACCTATTCACATATCTCAAACAAATTTCACGAGCATCGTTGCTTGTCCGTTATAAGAAGATTAAGGATGAAAGATATGATATTGATATGGCAGTTGTTACTGAAATAATAGCGTGTTAATGCTTTGCCTTTATTTATTTGATTCACACCTATTTCTATTCCTTATTGAATTCGATTACTACTTCAACACGGCCCATCCCATGTCTATGCGACACATGTGTTGATATAATGACATCATGAAGATACGTAAAACATTATGTGTTCACACAGCCTTTAATTTTTTTTTGTGCATCGCGTAACGACACATGTGCTGGTCGTGTGTTCTGGATAAAGAAGAGTATACTATGGACAAATGTAAAGGAAAGAAAAACAAAAATGGTTGTCTTTCGTCGTATATAAACTCAGAGTTTCATGTTTAAAGCTCGTAATAAATAATTTTTTTAAAATCGAGTTGATTTTCTACTTGTATATTTAGTTTGACGATTAATTTATTTATTAATGAAATTCAGGTATTTCTTCTTTTTTTTATAAATGTATACAATTTTGTTTGAAATGTAAAATATTGAAAAAATATATATAAAGTCTAATGAACATAAAAGAATGAAAAATAAAATCTTTATATGAAAGAATAAACCAAAAAAGGTATTATGTTCGTGTAGTTCAGTTCTTTGTCGACCAGATGTGTTTTTGAAACAAAATTGAAGAAATTTATTGAAAAAAATTGAATATAACAAATTAATTATTAAGCTAAATCTGCAATTAGAAAATAACCTTAATTTTAAGAAATAACGTAGTATGAGGTTTGAACATGAAATTTGGAGTTTATATACGACGAAAGACAACCATTTTTTTTTCTTTCCTTCAGATTTGTCCATAATAAACGCTTTTTTTTATTCAGAACACATACCGACACATGTTTCGTTACGCGATGTTCAAAAAAAAATAAAGACTGAACACATAATGTTTTACGTATCTTCATAAAATCATTATTTCAACACTGTTTCTATTACATACACACTCACACCATCAATGCTATTCAATAACAGCAAGTATATTGCAACAAAATAGCAATTAAGGTGAGAAGAGTACAATCATTTGATGAAGTATTAGATCCATTCTGGAAGTTTTGGAGATTGAGATTGATTCCTGAAAAACTAATATTGAAGATGTACTCACTGATTCAGAATAGTAAAGGTAAAGGCCTACACTATACTAAATCAACCAAAGGAATCGAAAGAATTATCTTTAGAAGAGAATCTTTGTTACAGTCATGTCTTCATATGTCTTCACACATTCTTTCACATCGTATCTGGTTTTTCGTTATTCACATTCTTTGTTTGTTTTTCTCTCTCTTTTCTGTTTTTATTCTTCATTCGAATAAGATACAACGTGAAGAGAGGGTTCTATCATATTTGGTGCCATGACCGGTTTTCTTCACGTATACAATCGAAAAAGAAGAACCAAATTTTTTTCTTTTTTCTTATAACTTTTTGTTACATCATGGCTTCTCTACCAACACGATCCAATTTACGATTTAATAGCAATCCGGAATATTCATTACCATATAGTATTATCACAGAGTGTCTTCCACTATCGTTCGTTGAACCCATATTACAAACTACTTCTTCATCTGACACGCCATCTTCTCCATGCATATCCTTACCTACGATGACTTTGAATTCATTATTAGCTGTTTTTACAGACAACTTCTCTTGAAGAATGTGTGAAGGTATATGAAGATATGACTGTAACAGTCTTGAACTTCATAGTTAACTTTATCATGACACTGAAGTTTGAGTTCAGATCTACTTGAGACACAAGAGTTTACGTCTCTGGGTATGAAAAAGTAACTTTAGACAGTGCATGATCTGGCACTTTATTATGTGATACAGAAGAACTATTCTGAACATCGATCTAATGACCAGCTTGTCTCTTAGTTTAGCCACTTTATCATGGACAGTATAGTTTATATCGACAGACAACGACCAGTTCACATCTCACGCCAACTCTAGTGCAGAAAGCGCATGGGAGATACGTGTCACACTACAGTTTTATGGAAGTATGTGACGATTCTATTTTAGTTTATGCACAAACAAAACTAGTGTTAGCTGAGTATAGAAAAACTCTCTAAGTTCCTTATTAATAGAAGAGAAATCAGCTCCGAACGAATTTGATTGCGAGTCGGTAATTGTCTTTGTCATCACGATTTTGGGGTTTAATGAGACGAATTGAATTTTCTGAGAAAAAAATTTCTACCAATCACATGACCATCGCATCAGAATCGAAGGGCTTTCTATGGCGTTTTCCGAAAAGTAAAAATAGAGTGTTTTCTCTACTATGACAGGAATAATCTCTTAATCAATACATTCATCTATTGTAGATATCATTCAACTACATACTTCTTCTTTCTTCGAAACATAAGTCGTCCAATAGTCACGAAAAATGGCATCCAACACAAATACCATTTCAGTTACATACACGCAGTTAGGCAAGATGATTGACCACTCTCTACTTCATCCAACGATGACTGATAGTGACATTCTCGCTGGATTGGAAATCGCCAAAAAATACAACGTAGCCACGGCCTGCATCAAACCATATTCGATCCCGGTAGCTAAGAAGATTCTAGCCGGATCTGACGTTCTCATTTGTCCTGTTATCGGTTTTCCCCATGGCAATAGCACAACCGAAATCAAGGTAATCAAAGCAGAGGCTGCTGCCAAGGCTGGTGGTCAAGAAATCGATATGGTTATCAACATTGGCAAGGCCCTTGGAGGGGACTGGGACTATGTTAGCAAGGAGATCCAGCTCATCAACGAAGCTGTCATAAAACATAACGCTATCTTGAAAGTTATTTTCGAGAACGATTATCTTCAAGACGAGCACATTATCAAGCTCTGCCATATCTGTTCACTACTCTCGGTCGCTTTTGTCAAAACATCAACTGGATATGGTTTTGTTAAGAATGCTGATGGTCTATACTCCTACAAGGGTGCCACCATCCCGCATCTTAAGTTGATGCGAGAACACTGTGCATCAGGTGTACAAATCAAGGCTGCTGGTGGTGTTCGAACGCTGGATGATCTACTTGTTATAAGATCGTTAGGCGTAACACGCGTGGGAGCTACCGCCACTGTTGCTATAATGGAAGAAGCTAAGGCTCGCGGCATCACGGATACACCAACCGAAGTCATCGTGAAGTCAGCGGATCATCTTCAAGGCGGTTATTAAAATAAAAAAAAGAACATGAAGTATCTTAATTTTCATTTTTTTAGTAACAGAATGTAACTAATTTTTTTTAAAATTATACAAGAACTGTATTTCTAAGATCCTGATAGTATGCAAGAGCGTGTGACTGTCATATCTTATGTAAACACTCACACCTTGTTTAGATTCAGAGAGTAAGATTTGTTCATAAAGAGATTTTTACTCGAACAGTTTTCTACTGAAAATTTCAGTTGGTCTGATATTTATTACATTCCACAAAGATTTTTCAAAGATTTTATTGATTTGACTACTGTATTTCAAGCAACTGATGGATTTCACGAATTTGCAATTCCCACAATGATTAACATTATCGATTTCACTTATCGACATACATCTTTAAATAGTATCACCACACGATTATTGAAAAGTAATGGACAATTGACAATCAGAGAAATTTTACATTTATCGATGAAAATTTTCGGTTATTTTAGAAATTATTATTATAGACGCTCTGAGAACGTCTATCAATAGAAGAATTATTCGTTTTCTAAATAATATCTGCACAATTTTTTAACCATGTCATATAAACTCAGACAAATATTTCATTTTCAATAAAACGACTGTCTTCTCTTTATCTACATCTGTTCTCTATGTTATTTGAAAAAAAAGATCAACGTTTACGCTTTGAGTAAAGTGAATAGAAATTAAAAAAAAGGAATCGATTGAATTTCTTATTTCTATTGAACACTATCTTGTAATACAAAAATGTTTCGAATGAAAAAAGTTAAAAAAGTTTTTTATATAAGATTCTTTATTATCACTTCGGATATTCACGACGTTATAGATTTATATAAATAATTCAGATAAAAGGTATGATATACAATTTGACACGTTGGTTACAAAAATAAGTCTTGTCTAATATTTTTGTTTAAATAAATAAATTTTTTTTGACCTTGTAGTTTCATCTATATCTGTTTTGTAAAAGTTCGTATCTTCTATGTCAAAAATTTAAATTTCATAAGTTCTTGCAGCATTTTCTATAACGAGTACGAGTTGAGTTTACTTCAGACGAGCACATTGATTACAAAAAGAGATTTTTTTTGTATACACGTGCTTTTGTATTATAATATATAACGAGGAAGAAAGTCACGACCGTTTCTTGCTTTTCTTCACTTACGTCGTCATGCTTCACCAATTTTTCATTTTTTTTATCATATTGAAAAAAAAGCCAGTATGGATATGCATATTCTGCACTTAATAAATATTATTTTTTATCACAGTAGTATATCAACTAATGCATCCTTCTCTCGCTGTCTAGAATAAAATCATATTCAAGTATGAGAATTGCTGATTAATAAAATATTAAACAATACAATAACCGATGAATTAGAAAAGCACTTTTTTTTCTATGATTTCATAGTTATATTTAGATAAAACAAAGACTCAGAAAACGGTAAGTAAAAGATCCATTTTTATGTTGGCTATACTGTCGAGCTATACCTTTTTAAAATCAAGTGAGATTCTACGATTTATTCTAAAAAAATATCCGTATCGTTATGACGTCCTTGAGATGATATCTACAAACAGCCTGTATTTTGTCAACAAATATTATTTGAGAACGAAGGTCCGGATTATATCATTCAAGTTCAAATATAAATGAAGTTTTAAGTGTTTAATAGGACTACAAAACAGAGAGATTTGCTAGATTCCCTTTCAGATGATTCGAATAAGAAACTGAAATCTTAAAGTTATTTACTCAAAATTAATTAGATTCCTTTTCTTCATTATCTCTGTATGAATTTGATTAATAGAAATCTTTTGAAAAGTTTTGGTGTATTCTTCAAACTATTAATTATTTTATTCATGAGTAAATACACATTTTCACTGCTCATTTTTTTCTTATTTGATGATGACTAAAAGAATTTTTTTTCATTTTTCATTTTAGATAAAAAGAAATCTTTATTTAAAGTACATTAAATCAAAGAAAATGAATATTCTAATTCCAATGGGTGGTATTGGTCATCGTTTTAGCAAAGAAAATTATCGTTTTCCTAAACCATTAATAAATATTGTTGGTCGACCAATGTTATTTTGGTTATTAGATAATTTAGATACGAAGGAAGATGATATTATTTATCTTGGATTATTAGAAAGTTTAGAAAAACAATTTAATCTTGTTCAAACAATCAAAATGGAATATCCAAATCGAAAATTTGAATCGGTTGTAATAGATTTTGAAACACGAGGAGCTGTCGAAACATTATTTATAATGTTACAATTTTTAAATCCAGATCGTTTAGATTGTAAAACAATTTCTCTTGATTGTGATACAATTTATTTTCAACCTATCCTCGAAAAATTTCGTCGTCTACCAAGCGAAATCAATGCTTCATTTTTCTTCGAAGATAATGGAGGAAAACCAGTTTTTTCATATTTAAAATTAGATGAAAATCTTACGGATGAAGGATATCATTCAGTAACAGATGTACGAGAAAAAATCATGATTTCAACTCATGCAAATACAGGAGCTTATGCATTTCGTTCAGCAAGAATTTTAAAACAATATTGTAT
>CAJNOI010000482.1:0-14079 GCA_905250115.1 Adineta steineri
ATGCGCGGAGTTCGAATCTGAGGACTATTGGGTGACCGTGTGAAGGGATGGGTGGGTGTGGGTGAGAGGTCAAAAGAACATCGAAAATTAATATCTCGAAAAAGACATTTCTATAGGTATTTCGATGCGGAGAGTTCGAATCTAAGGACTATTGAGTGGCCATGTAGAGCGGGGGTGGGTTTAGAGAATTGAAAGGTCAAAAAAATATCGAAAATTAATTTTCCCAAAAACACATTTCTAGAGGTTTTTCAATACAGAGAGTTCGAATCTGAGGACTATTGGGTGACCGTGTGAAGGGGTGGGTGTGGGTGAGAGGTCAAAAGAACATTGAAAATCAACTTTTCACCGTTTTCATTTGTTGTTCTAGTAAAAGTGAAGAAAATGCATTTCTATAAGAATGAGCTAAGCGAGTCCTAGCACGAGCGTTACTTGTAAGGTCAATTGCTTTAGACAAGCATCTAGGGATGGGGGACGTGGTTGGTGAGAATGTGGGTGTGGGTGGGGAGCTGGGTGAACGTGAGAACCAGCACGAATCGAGTTTTTGAAAAAGTGAGTGTGAGTGTGTGTGTAGAAATGTGGGTGTGAGTGTAGAACGGTAAAATACTCACACCCGCACCCAAATCTCAAACTCTACCACCAGATCCACATATACACCCGCTTGACATCCACACTCATCTACACCGTCACTAACGCCTGCTTTCTCAGAACACTTGATGAAGAGAACGAACTTGATACGAGATGACATTAAATGTAATATCAGTCGCCAAATGTAATCTGCATCACTGAGTAGTTTGGACTGGCGGACGGAAGGGACGCCAACGACCGACTACGAGGTAAATGGAGACTCCTTGAGAAAAGTATAGTGCGTTCATGAAAGAACATATTATACCTCTCCTTGAAGTATATGGTGAAAGAGTTAAGCATGAAGTCTAAAAGGGCGAACTAATAGTTATTAGGTGAAGATCAGTCGTCATTAAGCGAATGTCCTCAACAAACATTACCCGTAGATAGTATGAGTTTGGTTACAGATATTGGTTGAAAAATGAGATTTAGTTTAAAATCATACTACAAAATACACAACGTTTTTGTGCACTTTTATAATTCAAGAGGAAACATTTGCGTCCAAATTAGATATAAATTGGTGTATCGATGCTCTCAGTTTAGTATTAACAGAAAAAAGGTTTACCCGATACAGTCGAGGGTCAAGTGAGTCGCTCCGACGAGCGTTACTTGTATTTAAACATAATGATCCATATCATGCGAAAATACCAAAACAATGGTCTTGGTTTTTTATGGAAGAAAAACAAATTCTTTTTTTTATGCAAGATGGCATTCACATTGCCACCAAATTTCGAAATAGGTTGCTTTCTAAAACAGCAAAAATGAAGATTGGATCTTACTCAGTTGATATTCAAGATGTATTTGAATTAATTGAATTAGAAAGTAAAGTTGAACACAATTTAATAAAATGCGATGTTGATCCAAAAGATCGTTAGAACTTCACATCATGCTTAAGAATATCTTCTGAAAATGTTTTAAACTTATTAAAGAAAAATGAAAAAGCTACAGGAACATATGTATACTTATCTTTGTTACGGTTAATTATCATCGGATTTATTGAAAGATCAACAACAATCCAAGAACGATTACTTCATGTATGGACTGTTGTTTTTACTTGTAGGTTTGGTTTTCATGGATACAGTATCTGGAATTAAAAGATGATCGTAATAGTTCAGTAACACTATCAGATCTTAAAAAAAATACTTTTATAACCAAGCCAACTTTTTGGTGCATCGAAATAAATGCTCATTCTTTACTTTTTGTAATTCTTTTAGTTATTAATAACAAATTACCTATTGATGCACTTAATACGTTTACTTTCAATTCACAGATATGTGAGAATACTTTTCGAATTGCACGTTCATTATCAGGTACATTTTCGTCAAATACAAATTTTAGTGTAAAATCATTTTTAAAAAGATGCGAAAAAATATCAATAATCAATTCAATTAAAAATCGTGGTGGACAAATAGGAGATTATCAATTTTATTTTCCACAACACCATAAAAATCATAAAGATACAATTAATTATTCAACAGGACATGTTAATGAATTGAATTTGACTGAAAATGATATTGAAATTATTATCAAAAATGCATTTGAAGCAGCTCAAAAGTATGTTGCAATGGTTAATATGACTCAATTTTTGGAGAAAAAAAATATCTATACATTATCAGGTTTAAATACATTTACAAAAACAATTTTAAATAAATCATTATCAAAGATTATCGACTATACAATTGATGATAATAGTTCCGATGAAGATTCTGATGAAGAAAATTGTTCTGATGAAAATGATGTTTCGAATGTATTAAATAATGAAGAACAATTATCACCAAATAATACCGACGATGAAGAGGAAGGAAATACATTAGCAACTGATGTTCCTGATACAGCACAAAAAAAGTTCAATGGTTGTCGTATATACGACAAAATCAATCCACAACAATCAAAGAAATATTTTCGTATACGTATAGGTTCATCATATAAATTTATACACAAACAAACGGCTTGTTGGTTACTTACAACAGATAAACAACGATCTTCAAGTGATCGATTACTACGTGTTCAGCAATAAGGAGTAAAATAACATAAGTCCTATTTGCAATTGTTTACATTTGATTCTTCATATTTTTGTTGATGCAGCCTTTTGTGTTGTTGTTTTTCATATAATTTTTCATATTTTTCTTCATATAGTTGTTTATGTTATGAAGTATTTTTGTTATTCACTTTTATGAAATTTTTATATTTTCATATGGTACTTGTATGAGATGGAAACTTTCTTCGGTATCATTGAGAATAAATAGGCTTTTTATAAATTATTTACATATTACTGAACTTAGTTTCAAGTCAAAACAATGTCGAAATAATATTGTTAAAGTGATAGAATATTGAGCAGTATTTTTCTGCAGCAGAAGATGAATTTGTAATAGTATAACTCTAGTTCTAAGCATTACTTCAATTAATATTCATCCCACAGCTTTCTAAGCTTCACAGCACCGGCAGGTGCTGAAAAGGTGCTCAATAGGTGCTGAGGTGCTCAATAGGTGCCGAGGTGCTGAAAAGGTGCTGAGCAGGTGCTGAGGTGCTGAGCAGGTGTTGAGGTGCTGAGTGCTGGGTGCCAGCCCTTACCCCCTTGAGTAAAATCATTTGATTAATAATATTTGAAATTGTTTTTTAATAGAAGGTGAATTAAATTCTATTGAAAATTTGTCGAATGAAATCTTCTATGAAATATTTGATTATCTTGATGGTTTGGACATTTGTATAGCATTTTCAAATCTTAATTATCGTTTCCAACAATTACTTATATTTTCATCTTTTCGATATGAAATAAATTTTGATTTTTCCACAAAGAAAGAAAAATTTTTGAATAATTATAAACAAATCCAACATCAAATCTGTTCAATTTCTTTTATAATATCAAAAAAATCTATGAATATATTATTAATATCATTTCAAATTGATCGTTCATTTAATAATCTACAATCAATTCGTATTGATAATATTCCCAAAGATAAACTTATTTCATTACTTGTTCATTTATCTGAATTACCTTGTGTTCATTCATTAAATAGCCAAACAACAGATTCAATTGAAGATTTAAGTCATATTTATCAATTAATATTTTCATTGCCAAAATTAAAATCAAATGAACTTTATTTATGTGGTTGTGAATGTTCAATATCAATTCCAGTATCAAATAATACCAAAATAAGTCCAATTGAATATCTAAAAATAGCTCATTCGTATACATTTGATGAACTTAATGCATTAATATCTTATACACCAAATCTTCGTCATCTTAAGCTTTCACATATAAGTAAAGATGAGTCAGATATAGAAGATATGCTACCAGTGAATTTAAATAATCTCATACATTTATCGATATTTACAGTTTATTTGGACTTTAATAAAGTTGAATTGTTTTTTGAAAAAATGAATTCGAAATTAAAAATTTTACATGTTATTGCGTATTCAAATCGAGATATAACTTATCTTTATGCTTATCGTTGGGAAAAATTAATCTCACAAAATTTTCCTCAATTAAAAAAATTTTCTTTATGTTTTCGTGAATCAGGATATGGTCGTAGTTGTCCGATTTATGATGGAGAAATAAATCAATTCAATTCACCATTTTGGATTCAACGAAATTTGATTTTCGATATAGAAATTTATGAATGCAATATTTATTATTCTGTTCGTCAATACAAGTACAGATGGTATAATGATATAAATTCTTCTCATGAACATCCGACTAAATCAACTCAATTGACAATCAAATATGTTTATTCTAGTGAGTCTCCTTTTATTCTATTCAATCAAATTAAACGTATTTTAAATGTCACACAAATTTATCATTTAAATATTGAACAACAAATTTCTCATGAAAGATTAATGCAAATAATATATTTATTACCTGATCTTATCACAATAAATTTATATTCTTTAGCATTTTATCAAGATATTTCAGTTTTAAATCAAGTATTTCCTACAACATCTGCATTAGAACATGCAAAAAATATAAAATATGTTTATTTGGACACAGCGTCTGGTATTAAAGATATTTATGTCATTTTGTCCTCAAATGGAATATCCTAGTATTGAATGTAGAAAAAATATAAATATTGAATCAACTTTAAAAAAAATTAATCAAAAACATTATGAATATTTACATTTATTATGTATTTTTATAAAAACAGCAGATGATCAAATGATAAAACAATTAAATCAAATGATTTATGATGAAAAACTTTTATTTGATTATACAATTCATAGACATAGTTATAACATTTACTTGAAATGGAAATAAGTTTTGTTTTTTGTTAATAATCTAGAGAAAATATTCATAAATAAACTATATTGTCATATATACGAAAGGATATCTCATCTTTATTTCTTTTAAGATCATATTGAGTTTACAGCATTAAGGAATTGTTTGACAATTAAAGAGTTTTTTTATTGATAGATGTTTCCTTTGAAATTTGCTGGACACACTCCCGATTGATGAATATTTTGAATTTTTCATATATAATCTTGATGAAGATGTTTATTGAAGTTACATTTTGTTGTCAAACATATTCTATTAGTGCTCTTTATGATCAACTTCAATCATTATCTCTAGTTAATATATGGATCGCATTTGAAAATATAACTTATTTCTCTATCAACTCTCATCATTCATTAATCTTCAATTATTAACAATGAAACCAGTATGTGGAACAAGATTTTTTTAGTGTTTCAGTCTTCCAAACTTGAAACGATTAGTCATCAATTCATGTGAATATATTCCATTTTTGTAAAAATGGTTTTCTAAATGAATTAATTTGTTTTATGGGATCAATCTGTGTTGATTGTAAAGAAATCCTCTTGTTTAGTCTGAGCTGAAACAGACTATTATTCGCTCGCAATTGCAGCTAAGATGTTTTCTTTACTATATTTCCTTTATTAGTTGATTATGCTTTCATATATTGTGTTTTATTCGGTAACAACAATCATAACTGTCACAGAATCACTTATATGCCACAGAAACAAAAAACAATATTGGTATTACGGAACATGTTCAGACATGATGATAAACAGAATGTCTTAATATAAAATAAATTCAAGACTATGTTGGTTTACTGTGACAGGATGTTTTTCAACAAATACGTCGTTGTCAGTTGTTAGCGAGAAATGATCAGACTATACCATGTTGTCGGTATTTATGTGAGAAGATGCTGTCGCCCATCATCATTGCAATACTCGAGGATGAGTGTGAATATTATATTTATATCGTATCTGCACTCACCACCAACACCCACACCCCACACCCCAGTCACTTGCAAGACTTCCTGTGGCGTAATATTCGATTTTTGTAAATTAGCAGATGTAATTTCTTTGTCACTCGAAAAACATCTTTGTTTTTGTCGACTTGGTTCTATGACTTTTCCAGGTCGACGGTAATATGCAACCCGCGAGTCATTCTCATAGTAAATACAATCATAAAATTCAAGTAATGAACTATCTTCAGTATTCTAGAGTTGTACGAATGATTGAGAAATATGAAATAATTGTAAAATTATCAACAGGTTTACAAAAATATGGTTATTTTCTAAGAAAACTCTTGTAAATCGATCCTTATTTAAATGAAGTCTACTATGACAAGCTATTGACTGACTGATTACTTTATTTTTTTGACACAATGAAAGTTTTTTATTATTAGATAACTGTTTTATCAACATCGTTTTTTTTAATAAATCTACTCAGTAACATTGCACAGATGGAAACAAATTGAATTCTACTATGTTGACTGTCTACCAATACACTTAATCAAATTTTTATTATCAAAACCGACCCTAACTGTGCTACGATTTCTATCATTCATAATGAGTTACATCTTCAGAATCTGAGCGGATATGTTTTGCATTATCTCGATCCTCACCCGTCCTCAAGTTTAGCTGAAGCACTATCATAGAGTTTCATCCAGTCTTATGAACAAACTTCTTGTTCATTAACATATTGACAAAATTTCCATATTCATTTTTCTTTTTTCACTGATTCATATTGTTCAATCGATTGAGTCGCCCGTTTTTTGTCTAAATTTTCCAATTTTAATAACCATTATTGTCCGTCACGAGTAAATAATGTTGTTGTTTGTTGATTAATAATCATTTTACTCCATAGAACAAATCGATATGCATATCATGACGAACCTTTTTTGGTACCATACGTAGGAGTAGCTGAATTTTGTTCAATATATAATAGAATACGATAAAGACTACTTGTATCTTCTTCAATAGATGTTTCAGATTGATATATAATATATGTATTACGATAATTTATCCATTGAGGATGGGTGTGGGTGTGACGCTGAAGGTGATGATGTTATGAGGATGAATGGGAGGGTGTGGGGATGATAGAAATAGTCTCACCTTCACTGTCACTCATACTCACACACTCACCCACAGTCACACACCCACACCCACAGCTACACCTACCTACACCCATACCCGTGATGATAAGATCAATGTTGTTAGTGAATAAATGATTATTCTTTATTTTCTCCTTTCAATAGATAGATGATGATGGTGTTGATCAAGTTCTAGTCTCAGTTAATGTTATTTATTGGAGAAAGACCGCTCATAGATGTTGACGACTGTAGTAGCTACTTTCGCTTTGATCTTTACTGTTACGTATGGTCGAATTTTACTTTACAATACTGAGAATAATCAAACAATTGAAAAATTCGATTGTCTATATTATATTTACGATGATGGTGAGGAAATTTCATATTGTCGACGCCTAAATGGAACTGAACGGCTAGATCGAAATAGGAGTGAATGTGAAAATCAAGGAGTAAGACTATTGTTCCGTGATCTACTCAATAAAAACGTTAAACCAAGCGATATTCTTAACTGGAGTTCAAGTGTAGAGATGGTCGATATTTATGCTGGTTTGTTCGTTAATCGGTCGTTAAATGAAGACGACAATGATCAATCTATATGCAATTGTACAGAGTCGGGAACATTCGGAAAATATTGTGAGTATCAGTTAACTCACGATGCTAAATCGTTCAGTGAAGCCATCAAGGCTCAATTTAAACAAAAGGGGGATGATGATTCATGGAATACTCAACGGTTTGGAAAGATTCTATGCTATGAGACACTACCTTGTGATGGTAGTGATCTCTGTCTTGATTGGCGAGAGATTTGTGATGGCACTCAGAGATGTTCTAGTGGTATCGATGAAGAAAATTGGGATAAGTTAGAATTCAACGAATGTGAGGATGATGAATTTCGATGTACAAACGGCATGTGCATTTCAGAAGAATTTTGGCTGGATGGTGAGTGTCTTTACGTGTAAAAATTAAACCTATTCATGAAAACGCTAGTCTTTTTTAGGTGATTACGACTGTATGGATTGGAGCGACGAAATGAATAAAGACGATGGAAGCTCATGCCCTCTGGAGCCGAAATCATTGGAGTGCGATGAACATATGTGCCATCCCAATGCGTACTCATGTGGTGATGGGCAATGTGTTCCATGGCGGACTCGAATGGCACTTCAAAGATCCATTCCAAAAACTGATGACTGTTTTAACAAGCGCAACCTAAATTACATGTGCGAGGCGAGTTCGAATCGATTTGCTTGGACACTTCAAAGTGGATTATGTTGGCCAGATATAGGCTACGACGATCCCCGATATTTACCATGGAATATGATGAACTCTTCAGAACTAAGCAAAGACGAAATATGTCAGTATCTATTCCGATGTGTTTTGTCAGACGGTTTCGAGCGTGATTGTCCATGTAAGCGCCATAACTGCACACAATTGATGATGATCGTGTGCCCTGCAGGCGACCGTCTCATTTTATATCCACCGCAAGAATTAATTAACGCAAATATCTTATTCTCATACAACTACAGTCGATCTATGGAAAATCCAAATGTTGACTTTGTCGTACTTCGAGGGAACATAAAATGCCGAGGATATCATCTCAAGACTGAAAATCCTGTGGTTCAAAAATTCTTGACTGTAGTAATTGTATATCCTCGTATCAATAATTTTCTTTGTGATCCAGATGACTCTCAGATAGGTCAGAAGGATTTTTTATCACCTTTGCAATATGACAATGTCTGTTGGAATAACTCACTAACATTTAATGGTCGCCCGTATGCTGTCAATCCTGACGCATGTGATTTTGGACAAGAATGCATCTCACAATATCGAATTCATGACGGCTTTCAGGACTGTCTGAACAACGAAGACGAAAGGATGATCTTTGAAAACAACTATTGCACAGGAAGCATCGGGCGATATCGATTCCAGTGTTTTAATGATCAGCATAAATGCCTTCCACTGCATTGGATAGGTACAGGAACCTCTGAATGCTCGAATAACTATGACGAAATGTGGTATGGGTTTGGTGATTCTCTTGGAAAGAACAGCAAATGTGGGGAAAGTGATATTAAAGATTGTGACCGTTGGAAAGAGTACATTAAACAATCGTCAATCAAGAGTTCCACTGAGAATAGTTTCCTCGACAATTCACATCAGCAGACACCAATTTATCAAGTATCATTTCGATCGTATTGTGATAGTTTCTGGGATATGAACGAGCACATTGACGAATTGAATTCGTCGTGTCAATATTGGGTATGTCAAAACCATCAATATCAATGCCAAACAGGACAGTGTATTGATGTCAATTGGGTTTGTGATGGGGAATGGGATTGCGAAGATGCGTCGGACGAAGAGGCTTTCGTGCTCATTAAAACATGGTCTAGTCACAATGATCGTCTCTCAGGTTTGAATGATCGAATCAAACAATGTCGAAAACGATATTCTCAATCACCATTTTTCACCAGATGTAATACTTCGTTTGAATTCGGATGTTATCAAACACAAGTAACAAATCCACTAGACATTGAATCTAATCGTCCATGTATCAATCTTACTCAAATTGGTGATGGTGTGGAACATTGTGTCAATGCCTACGACGAAAGAAATACACTAGCAGTGAATCCAGGCACTCTGGAAATGTGGGGTGTTTATTTTCGTTGTGGAAATTATACTAGGGAATATCCATATGTTTGCTTACTAAAAAAAAGGGCTAACTGCACCGAGATTCTTTGCTCAAATCATCGAGACAACGATGGATCATGCTCCGGTGCTAAAGATGTCATTTCTGAATTATTCAAAAATAACAGCATCTTGAATTTTTCGATTATCCTATTTTATTCTCTGTGTAATCACCATTAAAGGTGGCACTTTATCTCTACTCTAATAGTTAAAGTAAAGTTATTCAAAGTAACTTTTCGATTGTTACATTTTGTAGCGAGCAATAACCACGCTAAAAACATCAGAATTCCTTCAAAATTTATTTTTCGATTAATTGAACTCATAGACTTCATGTTTTAGGTTTCTATTTTAACAAAAATAAAAGTTTTCAATATTTGTATACATGACAGAAAATACTACAATGTAGTGCGGTCAATACACGATGTTGAACCAGAAAATCGAAAATAAATTTAAACTACTATACTTTACTTTTTGGGTAAAGTAGAACATTTATCTCGAAGATGCTTGTTTTGCGCATCATCTCTCGCTCCAGTGATGATGCCATTTGTGAATGGATTCTTGTCTCAAAAATAATCAATGCAAGCGGAATGCAAAATGCAATGGAATACCAGAGTGTCCTGACGGAGAAGATGAATACTGGTGTGCTTCTGGTTCATTTCGTAATCAACTTTATTATCGAAGCGACAAACAAGAAATCTCCATCCTAAACAACAAACAATTTACCTTCGTTTCACGGTTTCCAGTTACGCCTATAATATTACCCAATGACCGAAAAGTTCGTGATATTAGCATCAATCTCACAACAACAAATCCTGCTCTGACTGTGTATTCGTACCAATGTAACCGAGGTATAGCCATTCTTCAAACTAATGAGACTGTGTGTCTCTGTCCGCCAGCTTACTATGGTCGTTGGTGCGAATTCTTCAGTGATCGAATCACCATGATTGCAAATATCGATCAGAAAGCGTTGCCGAAGATACTAGTGAACATCACACTGCAAGTGAAAACCACGTTACTTTTCAATCATGAGACAATCGATCACCATGAATTTATTGTTATTCCTTCAATCGAAAAACTCAAGAATATCAAACATAAATTCTATCTTCTCTATTCCCGATCTGCTTATATGCTTAAACATAAGCGATGGCGCTATTTCAATCGAACTGATGTAATCAATAATCATCCATACTCTGTTCATTTTGATATCTTCTCATTGAGGACGAATAATAGTATCAAAGAAGTTGGATCTTGGCATTATCCAATCTATTTTGACTATTTACCAGCTTTTCGTTTTGCCGTGGTTTTGAAATTTCCGTCTTGGTTTGGAAATGCAACATCTGAGCCGTGTTGGAATCATAGCTGCAATGCGAATGCTACTTGCATGCCAGTTTTCAATCGAAACAATTCTTACTATTGTTCGTGCAAAAGTGGATATTATGGGAAAGATTGTAGCTTGTACGAACCCAGTTGTGAGAGTTACTGTTCAACTAATGCACTTTGCCGGCACGATGGTTCTGATCTGCAGGTTAGTAGAATCAACTTTTATTGCATCTGTCCGCTAGGTCGTTTTGGACCACATTGCAATTTGCAATACGATGAGTGCAATTCGAATCCATGTCTGAGCGATGGAACTTGTGCTCCTAATTATGATATGAGCGGAGAAGCATCGTACATATGCATCTGTTCACAACGATTCTATGGAAATCAGTGTCAGAATACGAAGGCATCTGTTCACATTAATTTAAACATAGCAAATATATCGTCTGTTCGTGCAACTGTTGTTCAACTTTACAATATTGGGAAACCTTCTTTTTTGCTTATCATGCAACACGGAAAAGTTTATCATGGCGTGCCATCGGTAGTTCAATACAATCATGCTGATTTTTATGCACCATATGTTGGAGTTCTCAAAATTTACGAAGATTTCGCACATCCAAAATATTTCATTATGTATGCTTTGCTTCAAATGATGATCAATATCACCTCATCACCAGAACACTGTCCACATGTTTCATCGCTGTTATCCGAGTGTAAGTTCTAAGATAAATTGAAACTTTCAATTGATATGATATTACTTTTTAGTTACAAATAGTTCCGTACCAATCGTCTTCAGATATCATCACATCTGTCAAAATGATAATCAAAGTTTCTGTTTTCATGATGAAAACTATTTATGTATATGTGATTCAGATAATTATCGTGCCGAATGCTTTATTCACAATCCACAAATAGATCATTGCGGTAATTGTCTCTCTGGAGGAAAGTGTCTTCAAGGTGATCCAGTCGACCCCAACGACTTCACTTGTTTTTGTCCTTCTTGTCATCAAGGACATAGATGTGAATTGAACATGCAAGCCTTTGGCTTCACTCTAGACTCACTTCTTGTCGACTACTCGAAAGAAGTTAAGATCGTCTTTGTCGTTCTCGCTTTCATAATTTTCATCCTTGGACTATTCAATAATCTTTGCTCGTTTGTAACGTTCAAACAACCTGCTCCTCGAAAGTTTGCTGTCGGTAAATATTTATTAATTGTCACCTGTTTCAATCAACTCGCTTTGCTCTGTCTGCTCTTCAAATTCATCCAAATCACTTTCGGTATCTCTTATGTGGGATCGTGTAAAGCAATTTCTTATATTTTCACCGTCTTTACACGATCGACATACTGGCTAACCAGCTGGATTACCATTAATCATCTTCTCATGGTTCTATTTCCAACATCGGTTTCTATCAAAAATCCTCGTCGAGCTATCGGAATAAGTACTGTTACATTGGTCATCCTTCTTGGTATGCATGTGCATGAAATAATATATTACACAATCATTGAACACATTCACATTAGTTCATCCATCTGTGTGACAAACTTTGACACCTCTGTGGTCTCGATCTACAATCGAGTCTCTACTCTTATCCATTATCTTCTCCCGTTCTCTATTCAAATCACCTCCATTACCCTCTTGATTGTTCTCGCTGCACGCAGTCGACTGAAGACGGCTGGAAAAAAGATAACCTTTGGTCAAATATTGAAAAAACAGTTTCAAACTCAGAAAGAGCTCTATGTTACTCCAACGATTATTGTTATCTCTGCTCTGCCTCAAACCATTCTCACATTCAGCTTGGCATGTACGCAACTGGCCGACTGGCAGCAGCACACATTACTTGGGGCCTATATATTGTCATACGCCCCACAGGTACTCGGCTTCATTCTCTACGTATTGCCATCGACCAGTTATAGGAATGAATTTGGAAAGACATCATTCGGCAAGAAATTCTTCAAATCGATGTTTGATCAAGGGAAGAGCCAACCTGTCGTTTCAAAGACACCAAAGAAGGCAAAAATAATGGCATGAATAACTGTTTTTGTTTATATCGCTTTAAGGATGTGAGTGTCGATGTGCTAAGCAAAATATGACGCGTTTTGATCTTGCTTAAGGGTCTATTTAGATGGCTTCAACTTTGTATTCCCTCGAAATGAACAAGAAGACCACAAGTACAATACATAATCTATAAACTTCAGCGGTTAAAATCTTCGGTATGAGTGCGAGTGTGGATCTGGGTGGGTACGAGTGTAGGTGTGGATGTGAGTGTGATGTGGATATGGGTGTGAGTGTGAGCGTATTATGTCTGTGATAAACACACTCACGCTCATCCGCCCACACCCACACTGAAGACTCTTCTGTTGTAAAACTCGTTTTATTTAGTGTATGAATATTGGAACTAACTCCGCTGAAAAAGTCTCATTCGCTATGATACTCATTCTATATAATCTATGAATACTTCAATTAGATTCACTTAAATAGAGTTTTTCTTTGCGTGAGAAGTAACTTAATGAAATGAAATCGAGTATGTGGGTGTGGTTAATACTCTTAGCACCATTCACACACTCAACCTACACCCACACCCACCCTGCATCAAACTAAACAGATTTAACATTTTATTCTAATGATCAATTTTATTGGCGTCATATGTTATGTTGATTTTCCATATATAGAATATATATTATGGGTATCAGAGAAAATCTTTTGACAAATGTTGATTTTTCTCGATTTTGTTTTCCCCAATTCAAGTGACACAAGAAAAAAAACTGGAATTGTGTTGACCTTCGAATAATAAGTTATCTTAATTCAGCGTCAAATATCTTGTCTTTTGAAATATTAAATAAATGTATGTATTATAGATTGCCAAATACTGTTTTACTAAAGTTGTATAGCTACTATTTTGAGAGTGTTAATGTCAGGAAACTCTTCTTTTGAATAATGAAGAATTTAAGCATCCAGCTATCTGCCGTAAAATGTTATAAGCAATATGCCTACCTGCGTTTTTTAATAATTATGACAGTAGTATCCTAGTATATTTTGCGGCTCAACCAGAAATTAAAAAGAGTGTGAATATGTTTTGATTAGACTCCACTAGAGTCCTGCACGGGTGCACTTTTTAGTACCCGAAACCGAACCGGC